>JALLAS010000784.1:0-11416 GCA_036939415.1 Detonula confervacea
TAGGGCCTCATACAGGATCTTGCTCGCTGATGCTGCCCGCCTTTATAAAGGGGGCCATATTGAGTTGTCGTTTTGCCCGCTAAATTCAAATTAAATATGATAGACAACGATCGGCGTTCGTATTGACTCAAGCATTGATAGAGTAGAGAGAGCGAGACGGTGGCATTGTATTCCCGTGCGGGCGGGTGGCAGTAGGTACATATCTATGATTTGCATAGCTTTGCATTCTGACAGCGTAGCGTGTTGACAGTTGCAGTTGGTAGCGCCAAGGGCCAAGGAGGAGAGGACACGACGGATCAAATCAAAACAGCAATAATGCAGAATGCATTCCGGCGGACCGCGGCAGGAGCTCCGCCAATCGTTCCAGCCGCCACCGTCAACAATAACAATGACGAAGACGCGGATTCGTTGTCATTGGAGTCTCTCGACTCGCTCGAATCTCTCCGTTCCTTCAAATCGATGGAATCGCTCGAAACTCTCCCGCCCTTTTCGACGCCGTTCAAATCTCCCGCAGCAGGAGGAAAGCAGCGACGCTCGTGGAGAAAATCTGCCAGGTCCAGCAGCGGTCGCGTGGCAGTGGCGGCGGCTAACAACAACAACAACGATAGCAGCAGATCGATCGGGTCGGATGCGACCGGCAGCATTGGCAATGATGACGATTCCATGACATCGGCTACTACTGGACGTAGCAGTATCAAACCATTTCGCATGCCCGCAGCCAAGCTATTCCCGTCTTCGCCAAAGAGATTGTTTCAAAAAAGCTCAGTCTCGGTCCCCCCAGCACCATCGTCGATACCTCCTACTGGAAATGAAGAGGAGAAACTAAACGATCAGCAGGTCCCGGCAACTCCGTCGCTTCCGCCGTCATCCATCTCGCAAAGAGGAAATCAGTTATTATCGCCGCTCACACCTTTCGCAACGGCAGTGCAAAAGGATGAAACAGCCATTGCTTCGGAGAGAAAGCATGACGCTAGCAACAACAATAATATGACTCCAAGAACTTCCAATAATGAAACAACCATTGCCTTCCTGAAGGATCGTGAATTGTTGGAAATGCCTATTGGCAATCTGAAGCACCACGATTCCAAAGAGGAAGGAAAGGCAGAAAACAAAGAAGACATTGAACCAGCAGAGCCACCATCTCCAGAAAAGAAAGACAGCACCGAATCGAACAATGATGACGAAGCACAAACGGTATTGGATTCATTACAGCATGATTTTTCGGATGAACCACCACCTCGTCTTCTTGATGCCTCAGATGCTTTTGGCTCACCAAAACAGCTCAACATCTCTGTCAACACCTCCATTGACTCCAAGAATGATAGTGGCTATGCCGAGTTTTTAAATCTCATTAGCAGTTCGGACAGTGCTGCTCATGCGGATGGAGATGGAGCCAAGAAGCTGTTGGACGAATCGTTGACAGAGAATGATGTAGAAGCTGGCTTATTGGAGGACGTAGACAAGCCAGTGGAAGAGAATGCAGCTGAATTCGAAGAGAAGCCACTGGATGCTGATGTAGGTGGAGGCGTAGATGGAGCCAAGAAGCTGTTGTATGAATCGTTGGTAGAGAATGCAGGAGAAGAAGATTTGGCGAAAGACACAGGCAAGCCAATGGAGGATCGTGCAGTTGAATCTGCAGACAAGGAAGAACATGCAGTTGAAGTCGGAGACAAGCCTGTGGATGGTAATGTGATGGAAGACATACACAACTCAATTGATGCCGTTACAGTGGAAGAGCCTGTCGATTGGTCCGAAGAGAACAAGGAACGTGCAGACGCACCATCGGAGGAGAGTGGTGTTCAAGATACCTTGCCATGTGAGAGCATTTCGCAGAATCAACTGTTGCCAAAGACTAAAAACATGAAAGCAGACTCCAGCGAAGAGGTGGTAGCAAAAGAATTGCCTTGTGAAAGGGCAGACGAGGTCTGGATGGACGCAAGCGAAATGGCAGTGGCTGGAGACGACGAACCATCCGATTTTGAAAATGACGACTGCCAATGTTTTTGGTGTCCAGAACCTTTCCTAAATCTTTTTCGTGGTGTCAATGCCAATCAAGCAGCCTTCGCTCCCATCCCACAAGAACCTGCAGTGCATGAGTGCAGCAACGGCACTGACAGCAACAACAACAGCAACATGCAGAAATCCGTGGAAAGCCTACGAGTACAGCTGAGGGCCATGAAGGAACAACATGCCCACATCATATCCTCCATGGACAAGTACTCAATCAATTTGTTCCTTTCCGAAATTCATGTCATAGAGAGGTCGTTGGACAACATCTCATCATTGTCCTCGATGAATTCCATGGGAGGTAATAAGAGCTAGGGCGGGAACTTGTACTTCAATCACAAGATACAAAATTGTACAGATTCATTTCATCCGGATACTGCCATACATCGAAGACCAAGATACTCTTGGAGAGTCGCTTCCTGGTAGAAGGAACAGTCAATACCTTCGCATGCAACACCATGTTAATGACAATATAATCGTTCAAAGAGTATTTCAGAAGTTATTGTTGGTGTCTTGTTTATTGATTGATGCTGTCAGGGTTGCAGTACACAATTTTCCCTCGTCGCAGAATCACAAGAACCACTCAAGTCGGTTATTTGCACCCATGACAAGGCTATCCAAATATCCAGTCATTGCTACATCTCTGCGTCTTTCATTGTGTTTGTAGGCAGTACTACATCATTATTCCTTCACATCTTCCATCCCATTCATCTGAAGCCAATAGTCATTATTGGCATGATATGAACCCCTCTTCCATTGCTGATTACGAATAACCTTTCCCCCAGTTGCCCCCAAAGTTGATGGTCCATTCCTAGACTCAAGTTGGTGATGTTTAGAGAGGATTCTCCACATCCTTCTCTCTGTTGGGACTCTGTTGGTAGGCAACTTCCGCCTTGAGCGATTGGTAGCTGAATGTACGAAAACGATAAACCATATGAGTCAGATATAGTCACAAATATCACAGTCAAATGAGCAAACATCAAGTCATAAAAACATCATCACACTATCTGCACACACTACTCACGCAATCTCCACATTAGTGGGCCAGAATCCCTTCGCCTTCTTTCCCCTAATAACCTTGTAAAACTCCTCCTTCTTAATCCCCAAAGGCAATCCCTCCGTCTGCACAACCAAGGCCCTCAATTCCTTCAAATCAGCCACCAACTGTTCCTCCGTACTGCTCTCGGTAGTCAGACGGGCCAATACCTTGACGAATTCCCCCTTCTGCAACAATTGCTTCTTGCGGAATTCCATTCGCTGGAGTTCCGATTCTTTGAATTCGTCAGTGGGTTCGGTGAGGTAGGTGTCGATGGCGGAGGCGACGAGGGGGGTTGAGAGGGCGGTGAGGGTTGCTAGGGAGGTGGTTAGCATGGTGCGGCGGGAGGTCGTGTCATCGTTGTTGGCGGTCGCTGAGAGGGCGGTGGTGGAGGCTTGGCCGGCGGGGGAGGCGACGAAGGCGGTTGCCGGGGATGCGGCTAGGAGGGCGAGGGCAAGGAAGGATTTCATCATGGTGGACGTTGTTTGTTGGTATTGTTAGCAAAGTGTGGCAATCGTGTGAGCGCTATTGTACTACTCCTATCTACGAGCGTGCACCATGCCATGGTTGTTTCTGATGTTGGATGTTGGATCCTTGCCACGCACGCGTCCTCCTTTGTCATCAATCAAAAAGGTGTCAGCAAAAATAGCGGCAAGTTGGCGATAAAAATCCCGGTGTTTACACACCACTAACTTAGCCAATAATCCATTAACGTTCAGACAATAATAATCGCCAACTTATCGAAAGGGCGTCAAAAAATTGCGGTGATTTAGCGACTAACTTTGGCGATACTAATCGCCAAATTTCCAAAAGGAAATTACTGCGAAGGGCAGTTGTAATTAGTATTTAGCTGATTACACCACCTAATAACTCCATATTTAAGTCTAATTGATACTATTACTGAAAGGTATAAGTTATAAATATGCGTAGGGACTGTCCGAGGAGAAAGTGTGTTCGTGCCAAAATGACCCGCCCTACCACACTGTAGTACTCCGATATCAGATTAACCCCTGTCATTATTTGTTTTTTTATGGAATGATGATGCAGATTAATTCGAGCTTTTTCTAGGTGCCTCTATCTTCTGGCCCGAGGTGCAACTTTTTGATCCCCAAAATACTTCAATCAGGGATCCGATTGAGCATATCTTGAGCAACCCGTGATAGATTATAAAGTGGACCCTGTCACTGCCCCCCTTTAAATTTAACCTTTTTTCTGTTGATGCTGTCGTCGGGGTCGCGGCGGTGGCAGGCCAACAACAAAACAATGGTGGCGAGTGACCATTGGCGGCACATCAGGTCTACCTTCCCAAATATGTCGATTTTTTTTGCTGATGCACGGTTGATGTGGATCTATTAATTGTCTGGCCGGCGCCGATTGGCAATGATCATATATTTTCAACTGCGGAGGAGTTTGCTTGGTCGCGCCGCCACCGTGGAAAATGTGTCTTCCCCATCGCCCGGGATGGATCCATTATAAACATGGCATTAGGTGGTATATGCTTATCATACTCATAACGTAACTCCAATAACACAAATCGTCCATTGATTAGAAATGATGTTTTGTTATCGTCATTACTAATATACGAGCGGGGAACGGGGGGGAAGCTGCCGGCATTGCCACAGATTGCCATCCCAGGAGGCAGACATCTTTATTTTTATAGCTGGGTCAGTTGTCGGGGACATCCGTACCAACGGCATTGATTGTGATGGACCGCCACAATCGTTGTCATCACAGGAAGATCCCACCGCACCTTGTTGTTGCATCGTGCTGGAGCGGCCGGCCGGGTCTTCCATCCGCCATTGTCATTGACGGCTGAGGGGGTCTACCCCAGCAGCCCCAGCCATGCCAGCGGAGCTGTCATAGATTGGTATTTGCGAGTCACGATTAGCATATTTTGGGGATCAAAAAGTTGCGCCTCGGGCCAGAGGTAGGCAGATTATGCACCCATCCAAAAAACCTTCGGTATATCCATCCAAATCATCATTTTTTAATATGATCAAAATACAAACTAATTGCGTACGCGCAATACTAAAGTACTACAGTGTACACCCTCCGCTCCGGAGATATTTTTTGTTCTTTAATCGCACAGCGCTTTACACTATAGCCACCGTTGTCATGAATTATGGGAGCACATCACTTGGAAAAGTTACGCAAGAGTTTAGTACCACTTCAAGTTTGATATTTTGATCTGCTGCAGTATCATGAAATATATTGTAATATTAAATAAATCACATATATTTAAATTTTGATAATTATTTAGTCTAGCTCTACAATAACAAAACAGGATTATTATACGAGAACTACAGTGTTTTCCCCAGACCAGAAACAATTTCATTCACGCAGCCAGAGACGCCCAAAATGGGATTTCCGCCAAGCCGCTCTCTAGATACTTCTACTTGTCTACCTAGCAAGCCTACACCTACCACGATATCGTATCTACCACACCATCACACAACCCACCAACACCCAAAACACCAACTACCATACCCTGCGCCTACCTCCCCTGGCCTGGGTCTCTACCCAAGGTCCTAGAGTTACTAAAAGCATCATGCTCACGCATCTCTTTTTATTCATATATCGGCTTACTTTTTCTCGGCGAGGATGGGCAATGCGTGCATGAATGGTGAACAATGAATAGCGACAACAATAACAACCATCGCATGCGGCAGCGTCCGCCGGCGGCGAGCAACAACCCCTTCGCGGACGACGAGGACGACGACGATGAACAGCAACAACAGTCCCTCAATAATCATCAACAGCAACACCCACAACAGCAACAACAACAACAACAACAACAACAACAACACCAAGGAGAGGAAAATCAATACGAAGGAGAATTCGGCAATAGATTCGTACAAGGAGAACTCCGCCCCGTCCGCTACAAGGTAACGTCCATGCACTACACCGACCACGACGGCGATGCGGGATATTACACCGGCGAGGTCGATTCGTCCTCCGTTCCGGACGGGAGGGGCTGCATGGAGTACGAGGACGGACCCGTCGCCAGGGGTTATTGGACCCAGGGTATTTTGGAGGCCGATGACGACGAAGACGAAGACGCGGTGGGAGGCGAGCTGCGCAATAGCGGCGGTAGTAGCGAGGAGGAGATGGGACCCCAGCGGAGGAGACGGTTGAACGAGCAGAGGAATTTGAGCATCATTCACGAAGCCGCCAGTACCAGGAGCATGATTAGCGTCAGCGAGAAGAACGATAGGATGAACAACAACAACAACAATCCCTTCGATGACAATGATGCGAACAATGGCAGCGATGGCGCCAACAGTTACGGCCCCGAAGACGAGAAGACGAATGTCATCCTCGGCATCGGGGCGGGCATCGACTTCCAAAACTCCAGTCCGGGCAGCATTGATAATAACACCGCCGGCACGGGCGGAAGCACCCGGAGGGACATCGACAAGAGCAACCACGATGCGCCAGGCTCGGGAAGCTCCTTGGGAAATGGGGACGATGACAACGAGGATAGCGCGAAAGGCAAGAGCATACATAGCTATTATGAGGAGACTCCCATTAGCGAGGAGGGCAGTCCGCAAGAAAAAGGCAGGGCCGCTGCCGCCCATGCTGCTGGCGGGGGTACTAGGAGCAATAGCAACAGCAACAGCAACAATCCCTTTGCAGATGCCAACGAGGATGACGACGACAATCCCTTTCTTCCGTCGGGGGAGGATCATGAAAACAGGCATATCACCGGCGCCGCTGCCGAAACTGCCCCTAGAACAACTGGCAACAGCGAAGACGTGCTATCCACCGCCAACTATTCCGACAGGGCCACGTACGACGGCTCCATCACCGAGATGGAGGAGGGCGAGAAGCAGCAGTACATTCGGGATGAAAGACAGAGGAGGGATTCGAGCAGGTCCACGGGAGGAGGTTCCGGCATGGAATCCGGTAAGGAGGGTTCGCAGGGAGAGATTATTGCCATGAGGGACACCGCCGAAGGTCATTCTTCGTCAAGCCAATTATGGGGCAGCGGTGGGGCCGTGGCTTCGGCGATGCAGGGTTCCACGAGGGCCACGCGCGGCGAGGATTCCATGAGGAATGCTACGGGGGATGGCAGTAGCAACAATAACCCATTCGCCGATAACGATAACGAGGATGATCCCCAACAACAACAATCATCATCGGGGCCACGGATGCCTCCGGAAAGGATGAACAGCACGGACAGAGAGTTCATGGATACGGTGGAGGAGGTGTCGCAAACGACGCGCTTTCGAGAGAATTCCGCCCTGTCTCTGGGCGGCATGACGGCCAAGGAGAGGGAAGAACGAGAGGGAGGAGACGTCTTCGACGAGGAGCCGGGCGCAATGAACATGAAGCCGATCCGAAGGGACGAGTCCGGCGGATCGAGCGCGAGTCCGTACATATTGGACGATTCCACCAATCAAGAATTGATGGGCGGGCCGGACATTAACAAGTCCAAGAAGTTGAAGTCGGCGGGAGGCCCGCAGCATAAAAAGAGAAGAACGAGAAAGAGGTGGTGCATGGGTTTTAGCGTTTGCACCACGCTTTGCCTGGCCGCGGCGGGCGTGATATTGTGGTGGCTCGTCTTTTCCAAAGATGACGCCGATGCCGTCCCCGAACTTTCCGCTCCGAAAAACGGCGATGGAACGCCATCGACGACGACTCAGTCGCAAGCGTCCAATAACAAGTCCACGGGAGTTCCCGCGGAGCTTCCGTGGGATACGGAAGCGCCGTGCGCCGAGTTGTTGATACACGTCGAAACGGACTGGTATGGGAACGAAACTTGGTGGGAATTGTCTTACTCGGTTGTAGGCAATCGATTAGCAGAAGATTTAGCCAGAGATGATTTGATGCAGGTTGCTAGGAAGAGGTTGCGACAACATGGGCAAGAGGACTCGAGCAATCCTACCATCCGATTTAATGGTCGAAGGAAGTTGTTCGAAATGTCTCCGGCGGAAATGTCATTAGCGCGAGGGGATGGACCATATCCCTACCTTGACACCTCTGATCCCACCTACATTGAAAACGTTTCGGGACAGTATACCTCTCCAGTATGCCTCCCCGTGGGATATTACCAATTTACAATCTACGACTCGCGGGGCAATGGTCTATGCTGCGACAATGGTTTGGGAGGGTACTCCCTGAACTTTACGAGGGATGGTAGGTTGGTGTATGAGAGCGATGGTAGGTTTAAGGAGAAGGAGCTTACAGAGTTTTGGGTTGGCGAGGAGGATATTGCGGCGACGAGGGTTACGATAAGTCCGTCGGTATCGAGTATGCCAACGGTAGCTAGTAGTAGTGCTCCATCGATGGTTCCAACAGAAATGCGAAGAGTGAGTACAGAGTTTCAATATCTCATGTGTTGGACTTAACGTGCTCATTTTCTCTCATCACTAATCTCTCACCATGTCCGATTCGATAGATCATTCCCACCGATGTGAAAAACATATCGACAATCACAAGAGATGTCATCATGGGGGCAGGGAGTATCACTTCCCATGGCCTCCTGTTTGACATTAAAATACACCAAAACACGTCGTCGTTGTCAATTGTGGGTATGGACTTGCTCATGCATGCTGCCTATCCTGTTGAATACGAGATATGGACCAAAACCGGCTCATGGCAGGATGTGGACGAAACCAATCTGAATGCTACTTACCTATCTGGATTTGATCTTGTATCAAATGGCACCATGATTGGTGTAGGCACGGCCGATCTGTCCATAATACCCCTTGATCAATTCCAAGATGTAATAGTAGATGGAGGAGCACGACAGGCATTCTTGGTGACCCTGAAGGAGAGCAGTTTGTTGTTCCAAAATTATGGACGGTCGTTTGAAAGTCTGGAAGTGGTGCAGATTGCTTCTCCCGAGTTTGAGGTGTTGTATGGGACAGCAGTTAGACATTATCCATTGGATGAGGCTGATCCTGATGCACACTTTTTGGCGAACAAGGGATTTTTGGGCAAGATTTATTATTCTGTTGGGGACGCACCGCCCTCTTTGGAGCCTACAGTGAGTAGTTGGAGTGTGATTGATGTGCTGCTACATTGTCCTTGTTGGTAGTACTGCTGTCTTACCAACGTCTTACCCATTGCCATTCACCCGACTACTTCCAATCTGTGCTCAAAGGCTTCATTAATGCCATCTCAATCTAATCAGCCAAGCTCAAACTCAACAACATTTGACACATCAAGTAATACCACTGCATCATCCAATGCCCTCACTGAGGATATTGAAACTGAGGAAGGCATCAATTTTACTCAGGGGACCCCGCTGCCTAGCTTTGAGTTCACTTCAGTAGTCCAATTTCCGCCTGGTATGCTAACCAACACAACAAACAGTTCAACAGCTTCCAATGCAACAACAAACAATACTAATATCACAACAACATCTCCTATGACATCCCCATCTCCTACTTTTTCAAGGAATCCTTCAGTGATCTCTACTGTTTCATATCTTCCTTCCTCCTCATCTTTTCCATCTTTCAATGCTTCTTCATACAACATATACTCTGTTGCCAATACAACTTCTAATGCAAACGAGACATTGTCTCCCTCTGCTTCCATCTCTCCTAGTGCATCATCCACTTCCAAAGTGACCTCACCCACAGCGCCCCCAACTATTTTCGACCCAGTCCTGTCATACTCAAAGCCCCTTGTATTAGAGGGCCTTTATGGCTCATCCCAATTCGGCTTCGCAACTTCAATTTCCGAGGATGGTTCCTTATTGGCAGTGGGAGCCAAAGGTGCTCGGAATGAAGAGGGGGGCCAAACTGGTGCTGTATACTTGTACTCGTTAAGCACATTAATATCATCCCAAAGTGATAATACCACTCCCGAACCGTTCAAAATCCTCTACGGCCAAAACGAAGACGACGAATTCGGCAATGCTGTTGCACTGTCAAGCGATGGCAGCTATCTTGTGGTTGGATCCCGGGCGGAAGCTGCTGTCACGGGAGCAATGCGCGTGTATTCTATCACAGATGATGTCGAGTTGATGAAAATTACGGGAGAAAATCCTGGAAATAGGGCAGGGTGGTCTGTGGCGGTAAGTACAGTGATGTGTCTATTTTATATTTTCTGCAGTTGAATTCAAAATGTGGTACATCATAAATGACTCACTTCTTCGTCTTTGATAATCATTGGACATGCGAACTTTGGCGCAGATATCAGGCGATGGAAGCGTAGTCGCCATGGGTGCCACCAAAGGGGGACCCATCGGCGGAGGCGTAATCATGGCGTATCGTGCCCCCAATTGGATTCAATATGGCACCCCAATATATGGCTTGAAAGACACTGACGTCTCCGGATATTCATTAGCTCTATCGCACGATGGCAAGCACATGGCCGTGGGATCAGTCAAAGGTGCAAGATCCGCGGATTTGCGGCATTCAGGAAGGGTAGATGTATATGATATGGATGGTGATGGTGGAGCACAATCAAATGGATGGATAGTGAGGCAAACATTACATGGTGGTGTTAAAAATCTTCAGTATGGATCCTCCTTGGCACTATCCGCAGATGGCTCATTGTTGGTAATTGGGGCCAATGGTCACAATAGTGGCACCAGGACAAAAGCGGGGCTATGCGCCATTTTTCAATGGAAGGAAACTGAGTACGAATTGCTGCATACTCTCATTGGTTCGACCAATCAGGAGGAGTTGGGATCCTCGGCAGCAGTGTCAAATGATGGTAATATAGTTGCGTGCGGAGGCGTCGCTGGCAGGTGGGGCGAGAGTGTAGCCGCCTCAAGCGGTATCGTGCGGTTGTGGAAACGATCGACCTCAAGAGAGATGATTATTTGGCCGAAGGGAAATGACGCATCAATTGTTGACGATGGCTCATTTGGAGCGGCGGTGTCACTGTCGGCGGATGGGGAATTCATTGCCATTGGGGCTTCGTCGTGGAGTGGAACACAGAATAATAAGCCGGGCTCGGTGCATTTGATTGATACTGGCTTGTAATCAGCTGTTGGAGCCTCACTATGTAAATAACAATAATGTAAGATAGTTGCACAAGTTGTACCATTCAATGCACTGCACATGCTGCTTCGAGTTTTTGAACTTTGTTTTTTGTGCGTAATGCTGGTAGTGTCCAATCATCACAGACATTGTAAAAGTACCATTGATATATTATTTCAGAAGAACATATCCTAATTCACTACTATGAGAACTGCCCACTGTTGCTGAAAAAATACATTTTTTTTTGCACAGCGACCAGCATCTCCCAACATGACTGGAGGAACCAATGCACACTCTTAGATGTTCTACACATGAGGTGGTTGTCATTGGGCTCTTCATTGCCACTGTAAATCTAATTCCCTACGTACCTTTGGCTAAAAATATCTACACACTTGCCCATCCTTTTCAATTGATTTCAAATGCATGTCCCATC
>JALLAS010000785.1:0-11390 GCA_036939415.1 Detonula confervacea
CAAAATAAGCAAAATTGGGGTACAGCGAATGCAAAAAGTTTTGCATTCGCTGTTTTCATTCGCCCGCTGTGTGCAGTCTAAGTGTCACCTACAATACAGCCTCCTACATACAGCCGTCATTCATCGACACAAGACACAGCCACAGGCAGCCGCAACTACCTACCTAGGTACGATACAACCGCCACAAGGATGAGGTCAAAACACGGGTCATCTAGAGGCATAGGTGCGTGTGGGGTCATGGTGGGCATTTTGTGTCCATATTTGTGCCCATTATGTATCTTAATGGACATAAGTCTTACTCTATGTATCCTTTTAGTATCCGCAGTGGTGGAGGAAAATGGGCACAGTTTTCAGCGTAGATGGTGGACAATTTGCGAAGATGCTAAAATAAGGGCTGAAATACCACAGTTATCGCACCTTATTTACAGCGTTCTCAAAATTCCATATTTATATCTAAAAAAATAATAAGAGTGCCTCGACCAATAATTTCATTTAGTGCAAACACAAAATGCTTATTTTTCCAAAAGTGCCAAATCAACCAGCCGAAGACTGTACTCCTAGACAACCAACGCACATTCTACAATATTCTAGATCCTACCATCCAACGACAACTAACAAAGCGAGGAACCAAAACGAAGTTATTCATCACAGTTCCCCGCTGTTCAAAGCTAAACACAATAACGCCTTGGTTCATTATCGTTCCAAGAAGGATCAATTGCGGCACCTTCCAAATCGTTCCTATCCAACATTTCTTGTCCCTTCCATCTCCTTGTTGTCTCTTTGTCGATAAATCCCGCAACAGCAAGCAACAATCCCGTGTCTTCTACCTCGAGCCTTCTTCGATTTCAATCCGAGCAACGCCGGCTCTCACAATGGTCAAGCGCAGAAAATCTCCCGACGGCGACGAAGACGATTATTATAACCATCATCACGGCAACAACCACGGCAAATCCTCCAAGTCCAAAAAGTCTCACGATGGCGAATCGGTTTCGGGCAATCACGCCAACAATAATAACGGCGGTTCCAATAGTTCCAATCCCATCCCCATCTTCCTCAAGAAGACGTATCGGATGATCGAGGCGTGCGATCCGGAGATATGTTCGTGGACGGATGATGGGGAGATGTTCGTTGTGAAGCAGCCGGTGAGTTGATGGTTTCGTTGTCTCCTCTGTGGCCGTTGACACATCTTATGCGCGCCCCCTACGGCCGACCGGTGGCCGATTCTTTTCATCCTTGATGCACACATCATGACATGAATAATTATATCTCATCATTACATTTATCATCACGTTATTCGCAGGAGCAATTCGCATCCGAAATAATCCCCCAATACTTCGACCACAATAAATTTTCCAGCTTCGCGCGCCAACTAAACTTTTACGGCTTTCGAAAAATCCAAACGAAACCCATCCGCAACGAAGACTTCGACAAGAGCACCGCCAAGCACGTGACGTTCTTCAACGAGAAGTTCAAGAGGGGCAGGTACGATTTGCTCAAGGAAATTCAAAGGAGCACGAGGGGCGGGGGAGCGCAGGCCAGCTTGGCGGATCAGGCCAGGGAGATGGAAACGCTGAGGAGCACCGTGGCCACTTTGGAGCAGAGGGTGGGCGATTTGGAAGGTCGATGGCAGGATATGGCCGTGAAGATGGAACGGGAGATTCAAGCCAAAGTCGAGCTGGCCATGATGGACTTATTGAGTTCTCGTTCCGGCGGCCATGCTCATCCTTCCATGGCCGGGGCGGCGAGTGCTAGTTTAGCGGCTCAGGCCGGATACATGGCCATGCCAAATTTACCCACCAGCTTTGGCGATGCTGCCATTTTGCAGAGGGCCGAAAGAAGCTTTGGAAGCATCGGCAGAAATCCTCACGGCACGTGGGAGAATCCTCTTTTGGGGCCCCAAGCCGCCAGAGCATTCAGCACGGCCAGCGCTTCCAGCGGCATGGGGGGCGGAAACGCGGCCTCTCAAGCCGGAACGGACGCCTCCTCCGGAGGCGCCACGCTGCCTCCCCATCCCAAACAAAAGAATCTCCCGCCCCCGGCCATGGGAGGACTCCCCCAATCCGCCTCCGGCGGAATGCACAACGTGACCTCCGGAGGCCTCTCCCTCGCCTCCGCCGCCAACCCCAACCTCCTCCGCAACGCCTGGGAGGACAAATTCTTCTCCACCCTCATGATGACCGACAACGCCTCCCGCGCCGCCTCCCTCGCCGGCTTCGCCAACGGCATGACCCCCGGCGGCATGCCGGGAGGCGCCAACGTGTCGGGATTGGCCGCCCTGGCCGCCGCGCAGCAAATGCAGCAGCAGCAGCAGCAACAGGCGGCGCAGCAAAAGGCGGGGGTGGGGAATTATGCCGCGTACATGCACGAACGGGCGCAGAGGGGCATTAGCGCGGGCGGGCAGGCGGTCGCCGCGGGGAGGAGCGTTAGTTCGGGCTCGAAGAGCAGCAGTCTGAAGCGGCAGACGACCGCGGAGATTTTGCTGGAGGCCGCGGGGGAGTTGGGGAACGGGGGGAAGGATAAGGAGGGCGGCAGGGGTTCCAAGCCTGATTCGCATGATGTGGAGGTTTAGGCCTCGGGTTTCCTATTCCTGGCGTGTTTCCATATAATATCATGAAATTAATATCTCTTGTTGTTTTGTCCGTGTTTGAAAGATGATGAAGTACTGTTCACTTGGTTTAGGCGCTCATTAGGTTAGGTAGGTAGGAAGTCGAACCAAGGCCGACCAGTCAATATCAATGTAATACTAAGCTTTGAAAAATATTGAGAAGTATCATAGAAATGTCAGAATCTGTCAGAATGGTCTTGATTCAAGAGGCAGGCAGTCTGCTTTTAAAGATATTTGTAACGAGAAACTCATCTGTTGTGTGGGGCTTGCCGAGGAGCCCTACACTGAGCAGTGGTGTGTTTCTTGAACATCAAACCCGTGGCTTTGCGAAGGGATGGGCCCGTTTCAAGACTAAAACACCGTTGTTTGGGGACCCATCTAAAAAGTCACTACCAAATCACTTCGAGTCTGCTTTGAGACATCCTTCTTGATTCATTGGCACGATACCGAGACGAGTCCGACGGCCGGCACTGATTCGAGGTATCTTTATGATGTTGTATCATCCAGCAAGTAATACAATGTAACAATGTATATAATGCAGAAGAATACTACACAGAGTTTGAAATAACAGAACCCAAGCTCTTATTATTTCTTGCCCGGGTCCGTGCACGAGTATTGAAGCAGTTGCAGTTCAGTACTTGCCTAGTTTACACTCTTAACTCTGTTCTAGCCATGTACATGTTTAGTAACCTCCAGCAAGTGCAATCAAAATATGTTGGAGGCCTACGGATACTACACGTAGTTTGAAAGAACATAGAACCCGAGCTATTATCAGTTGCCTTGCCCAGGCCCTTGCACTAATGTTGAAGTCCAATGGCTGACTTCGGAGTGGATATACAGAATCAGTTGATGGTTTACACTCTTGACTCTGTTCTGGCCATGTAGAGACAAGTCTTGTCCATACATTATTTGTTCCCTGATTTGGTTGACACAATCTAGGGCAATCTTTTCGTTTGCCAGCCAGACATAATATTCTAAGCGGGGCCACTATGGTTCAAATCTGACGGAAAAAAAGATTGCAATCAAATAGTGTAGCAAGATTAAGACAGCGAATGCCTCAAAAAGCTATCGCTTTGTCATTTCAAGCTCTCGGGTTTCGCTTGGGTTTCAGGACTGTTACTAGAGTTACACTCCTAGTATATTTTGTGACAGAACGGAGGGAGAGTGTGTTGCGTTATGAGGTCGCAGAACGAAGAACATAATGACAGCAGAGTTGATGTTCTGCTCTGCCTCGCTTGTAATCTTACAACGACATGAAATGATCAGAGTGTCGGTAACTCTTTGGGACGCAAAATTTTCATAGCAATAATCAATGATATTTTATGCAATGAAAGTATCCCGTACAATATCAAGACTCAGCGGTATTTGATTGTGGTAATGAGACAGCGGATGTATTCTACAAATCAGCGTTTTGGTAGCTGCGTCGACCGTGATTAGATTATTTGAGTGTTGATTATGCGCCTATTTGCCTCTGACATCTTTGACTTGCCGTGCAAATTTCCCACCATTAATCTCTCGCAAACGGTTAGCCAAGAGACGACTGTATCTGAAGATGTAAGTCATATTCTATTACTGCATGGTTTGTCTCAGCCATGTTCTGGTTTGACACCAGGATCAACACGAGTGATCCATTCCTCTTGTGGCGCTTGTATGCGCCAGTTATCCTCCAAGACTTTCACTCAGCAGATTCGTTCGATGGCGTCGTTCGCAGAAAAGCAGCGCAAATGCACCAGGAAATGAAGTTACCCAAGACCCATGCTTTCCATGTTTCCTCGCATGATAATATCTCTGCATGAATTGAATACAATTTCGACGTTTTTAGAATCTGTCGCACAAGTTGCATGATTGTAGATTTGTCTTTCCTCATTCCTGTTCTTGACCTTGAAGAGGTTGAGAAAATAATTGATTCCATACTCATAGTAATCTTTATCGCCAAGCTCGCGGTTGAAGCTCGCAAATGCTGGTTGATCTCCAATGTGAACCTCTTTTATTTTCTCTTCATAGAGATCCTTCTTGTTGAGGAAAAGGATCATGTTGGACTCTCTGAATATCTTGTTATTGCAGATCTCATCAAACAAGTCCACCGCCTCAGTCATTCTATTTTGAGTGTTATCTTCGAAAAGAACTTGATCGTATTCACTCAGTGCTGCTACGAAGATGACTGCAGTGACGTCATCGAAGCAGTGAATCCACTTCTTCCGCTCGTTCCGCTGCCCGCCCACATCGTACATTTCGAAATCCACTCCCTCTATCACATATTTCTCTGTCACTATACCGGACGTTCGTACACGTGCCAAAAGCATATCTTGCTGCGTTGCAACGTAATCATCCTTCATAATCCGATCGATCTCGTTGAAGTAGTACTTTACAGACTCGACGATTTGGAATTCCGCTCGCCTTTTCCATGCTTGGAGTACGCCGGGATCCGTCCACAGTTCTTTGATGGCCCCACCGATCTCCTGATTGATTTCACACTGATCATCCAATCCCATCATGAAATTTAGTTTCTCCTTGGCAACTACATCTCCGTCATAGCCCATATTCATTGTCTCTGAACACAAAATCTTCATGGAAGCAATGGTGTTATTGTACACGACTGGAGTGATTTGCTGCTTCTCATCATCGGTTAATGGCGCTCCAAAAAGCACACGCATCTGCTTGAAGATGGTGGACTTGCCAGATTCTCCGGCACCTAACAAGAGAAGCTTCACTTTCGCAGCGTTCATCTTCTCCTGGGAGTTCATCAGCTTCTCGATCTCTTTCGATGCCTTCTGGGCAGCCCTGTCCTCGGCGCTCCCGCTGCTGAGACAAGCGCCCATCGTGCCGTGTTTGATCGACCAACCAATTGAGGCTTGATAAGGGACCCCTGAGACTTGCAGAGATTCAACTACAGGATCGAAGGTAGAATAATTTTGAGATGAAAACAAAGATAAATTTTTTAAACTGAGCTGGAGCCAGCCATTATTTGAATTTTAAGCTTACTGGCTAGCTGCTGGTACCGTACCTAGCTATCTGGAGCATAGCACCATTTATGGTATAAAATGCCAGTCGTTGGTGGCGAAGGAAGGGGGTGCATGAATTGGAACCTAGCTGTCAATGAGAGGAGGGCCTGTTCAACGTACGGATCTCACATTAAGCGAACAGCATCTCAACCATATCGCCCTCTGCATCTGGCTTGCTTGATTGTTGGCCCAAATGATGTTTACTACTTTTTTTGTGACCGTTTCCCTTCTTTTTGGTCTTAGATGACGTATTATTTGACCTTGGCTTCTTCTCTTTCTTGGATGAGTCTGTACTCATGAAAGAGAGTAGAGATCTTTCAGGCTCTGATGCCCTCCTATTTTGTTCAAGTCCCAAAAATGACATATCGGGCGGTTGACCTTCATCTGACTGCCTATGCTTTATTCTGACTTTCTTTGTCTCAACAGACTGCTTTCTGTTTTTATGTTTTGCAGACTTTTTTGAAGACTCTTGTTTAGAGGTATCAGAAGGTGTCACCAGAGACATGATGAGATTGCCTCCCAAATCCTCACCAATTTCCCTTTCTTCCTCTTCTCTACTTGATTTAGAGGTATTCACATGATCTTCTGCAGAACATTCAAGCTTGCGCTGAAGACGATCGGCAAAAGAAGTCCTAGCTTGCTTCACAGGGGCGGTCTCTGGCTGGGTACCTATATTTGCTCCAGAAAGCTTGTGCTGAAGACGATCGGCAAAAGAAGTCCTAGTTTGTTTCACAAGGGCGCTCTCTGGCTGGGCACATGCATCTGTTCCAGAAAGCTTGCGCTGGAGACGATCATCGAAAGTAGTTTTATTTTGCTTCACAGAGGCGTGTTGCTGGGTTTGAGAACTTTCAGAAAGCTTGTGTAGGTGGCGATCATTGAAAGTAGTCCTTTTTGGCCTCGTGGGGGCAGATTGTTGAGTTTTTTCGCCGCCAGGAAGTAGATCAGCAAACGATGTTGCTCGCCAAGGAGAGGAACTGTCAGCACTGCCTTCCTCTTCATCACGGAATCTATCAGAATCTCTAGATTCGTTGGAGGAAAAAAAATCATCAACCTCATGAGTGCTGCCGCTGTGCTGCTCATCAAAAGCAGACTTTCTGTACATCTCCTTGATCCGCAAGTCATCTTCTTGTATGTCATCTGTATGTCTAATGCTTCGCAGCATTTTTTCGTTTTGCATTGCATTGCGTGCTTTCATCAAGTGACATATACTGCAGAGTGTCAAAACGCACCAGAGAATACCGACTAACATTCCTGCCACAACAATGATATTCGGCCCTTCGCCATCGTTTACTTCTTCATCAATGTTTTCTATGCTGACACTTGCAAGAAGCATTTGGGACAGTGTAGTTGGAGCATATGATGGTGGATTCGTGACGACATCAGTAATTTTTCCCGAGACACCAGTTACATATTTGAAGTAGCTTTGAAATGATTCATTTCGCAAGAGATTGATAAACTCAGTGTTTTCTTTGATCAAGTGAAGTAGCAACACACCTGTAATATCAGACGGAAGCACTGAATTGGCTGTCATGATGATTGTAGTTATCTCCATGGAAACTTTATTCCCATCAGCAGGTGATTCATTTTCTGGGATATTGGTGTCACCTCCCATCCAAAATATTTCTTCAGCACTCAATCCATCTGTTTGTTCTTTTGATGTGTCATTGTTCGTTGTATCTGCCTGAGCTTCGGCACTCAATTGAAATTCATCTGTTGGTTCATTTGATGTGTAATTGGTCACTGTATTGGCTATGTCACTCATAACCTGAAGGCCTCGAGAGTCAGAGTTTGCAGGCCGTTTGCCTTTGCTGCGCTTTTTATTGTCTTTTGTGGCAACCATTTGATGCCAAACTGTGGCGTTCAAAACATCGACAGAAGAAGCCTGAAGAGATGGCTGAGAGCGCAAAAAGTTAAGCAACACTTTGATGTATTTCTTCGCCTCGAAGACATCCATGTCTCTATCAGGGACATTGTGCAATGTCAACACAATATTTGTTGATGACACATCAGCTTCGTTGTATGCATATTCATGGACAGGCTTAGGGCTGGGAGGCTCAGCTGGTATAGTAGGTTCCTTTCCATTTTCAATGGCCGTGCTTTCAGGTGCAGGAGATACTTCATGTGCAGGAGTTGGAACTAAGTTTGGTGAAGGGGACTGCTGTATTTGCTTCAATGTTGGCATCAAGGTTGGCCTCCTCGTCGGATTGGGCGTGGGCTTCTGCGTTGGTTTGCTTGTGGTCAACTGATATTCCGTCACTGGGCTTCTTGTTTTGCAAGGCCAGTCTATACTTCCGTCTTCACATGGATTGCGATCGTACCAAATCGACCCTAAGAATCCTCGTGGCTTGCGATAATGTATTTCTTCCGTGGCATCGCTAAAGGGATAGACGAGCACTCCAGCCCCTTCATATATTTGAATGTCTGATAAAACATGACGTAGTGGTATTATTTGAGCATGAGGTTTCGATGATATGACATGCAATGAAGGACAGTATGCTGTTTAACTCCCTGGTACAATTTCAACATGAGGAAAGACTTATCCCACCCAACTTGCTCAAATGCTATCCTCAATATTCATATGTTTGCCTTGTTCTCAACCTTCAATGCAGGTCTTTCAGGTTGAGCGAGTCAAGTGGGTCCGAAGTTTCCAAGGGCAGACAGCATTCGTGGAATCACAAACTCAATTCGCCCGCAATGGAGCTAGCAAGTTGGTATCTGTTCATGTCCAAATTGCAAATGATACATAATGACTAAGTAGCCTCACCTGGAGTTTCCATCTGAACACTGAAATCAGTAACGCTAGTGGATTCACCTCGTTTGTACATCATTTCCTTCGTCGTGAGCGTGATATAAAACGAGCGCAACCCGCCTCCTCCGCGGATCGGAACATTGGCAAATTTATTGAACGGTATCCGTGCAAACTTGCAGTTTGCCGAGTTTGCCTCATCGCATGATCCGCCGCTTCGTGTTTTGCCCTCGGCGATTTTCACAAAGCTCTCAATTTCGCCCTCGAATCCTTGCCAGGATCCCTCCTTCGTCCAAACCTCGTAGGACACCCTTTCGTTTGCTGCTGCAGCGCAGTAGAAGTCGATTCCCTTGATGAGTACTGTCTCGGCGTTAGGCTTGGTTCGTATTTCGAATAAGTTCCCGAATGACCGGGTGGTTCCTTCGTAAAGATCGGCGCCTTGGCCACTCTGTAGCATTTGTTCCCATGAACGCGTTGGCGAGGCTGAAGGACTCGTTGTTGGACTGGAGAAAGTGACAAATGTACCAAAAAGTTTCAGTGAATTCATGCAAGCCGTTTAATAGCACAATGTTAGAAAAACATCAGACCGGATTTTGATGGATGAACTCACGATACAGTTGGATATTGCGTCGGCTTGTCCGTAGTGGGCCTCGACGTGGGCCACTTTGTCGGGCTACGAGTTGGACGCATCGTCACCTCCGCCACTCTCACCGCACTCAGACCTTCCACCCTTTCGAAAAACTGAGTCCCACCCTGGCTTCCTCGTTCTCTTAAATCTTGGACAATCATCTGTGAGGCTCGATTGATGCTGTCTTCGATCAAGAGGTCGAGGTCCTGGTACGGAGGCGGACGGTACTCGCCCGTGATGGTAATGGAAACGTCCAGAGCGGATGATGAGGTGGGCAACCTTCGTATTTGGTCCATACTCAGTTCCACCGACACTGGCACGGAGGCGCCGGTGCCCGTGTCGTTCCATTGCATCATTCTTCGACGACCACGGTATCCTGACACGTAGGATTGACCAATGACATCGGCTCCGTTGATGGCAAGTTTATTCTCTTCCATCTTCTCTGCCAAAAAAGTCAACACGGATTCACTGAATACACCCCTCTCTACGGAACCCATGTTGACAGCACCTGGATAGTCACCCAATAGACTCATGATCATATTGGATATGATGGGTTCTATTGGTTTGTCGCAGTTTGTGGCTGCAAAGCAGTTTTGACCACCGGGGCAGTCGGTTCCAGGGGGACAAGGCTAGCCAAATAAACCACAACAGGATAGCAAAGATAGTATGTGAGGTACAATACCATAATAAGCACGTATTGTAGTGACTTATCCAGTTTATCAAACCCTGGGCTGAGAATGATTCCACAATGGTCAAAAATCTCACCGTAGAACAAGAGAGCATGGCCGTCAGCCAAGAATTACCACACATGTTATTCCTGAACGGGTCATCGGCGCTATTATCATTGCCATACCCCACAGCATTATTACTCTGGCTATTCCCCACCTTGGCAGCACATCCTGTATATCCATGACAGATATGGCCAACCTGAGTGCATTCCGAGTTAGATTGGGAGGGGCAGGCTTCCTGGCAGCTAGTGAAGGCATCCATCCAGGTTGATCCACAGAAGTAGTCTGCAGATGGATC
This sequence comes from Detonula confervacea, assembly GCA_036939415.1. NCBI lineage: Eukaryota > Bacillariophyta > Thalassiosirophyceae > Thalassiosirales > Thalassiosiraceae > Detonula > Detonula confervacea. The sequence goes on from JALLAS010000785.1 coordinate 10,008, forward strand.
TGTAGCATGCGTAGGATTGAGCTGGCCAGTTATGAAAAAGGTACTTATGAGCAGTGACGATATTTTTGTGAGCTTGGGCATACTTGAAAGAGTTTTTCTTGGGGGTATCATAATGTGTGATGGAATTGAATTCATAATGTCTTATGTGCTTGCTCGTCTCTTTTCCGTATGGTTTTTGAAATTTGTATAAGGCAGGAACAGAATTGTAAGTTGCAAGCACAACAAATGATACAATATTATTGGCCCCCTACCCATAATCAACGTCATGCAATGAGTTCATCCAAAAGTAAATGCAGGATTTCTTGATAAGTGAAAACCAGCTATTGTATTGCTCATCAGCGTGCCAGCTTTCACCTACCTGCAATACCTGGCATTATTGGCTCTATGAATCTGTCTTGGCGAATCTCATTGCTGAATTATGACCATTCACCCAATCAATCATAGATAATCCAAACGGAAACCGTATTAATGATTGTAAATAGATCCCTCCCCGCTACCACCAAGTTATCTTGGCACTTCTATGAGCTTCCATGTATGAAATACCACACCAGCAAAATATCATTCAACGTCACCATGCCGCTGCAAAGGATGGGATATGATTCAAAACAAATCAGGCGGCGCGGAGAAGCAAATTCATTGACGCCATTTCGTATAACGAGAACGAAAATGAGAATATCACCAACACAGGCACGCACGCGACGCGCCTCTCCTGAGCCTCTCGGCTTCATACGCACCTTCAAAATATGCATGAATTAGGGCTAAGAATGCTCCGACTACAATACAATAATAGAATATTATGGTAACTCCTCAGGGTCAACTCTTCATCCAGTGATCTCCAGTTATTCAAGATTCTTGCGGGCGCTGCGCGCCTGGTGGCGCTGCGCGCGTTCCATTTGCAGTCCGAACCCGAACCGCGAACCTCCGCCCGCGAACCAACCGAGCGAAGCGAACGAATCTGTCATTCAACAACCCAACGTGAAACACACACGGGTAGGTACGACACATGAAACGCGAGAACAACATCATGTGTGTAAGTTATGCCGAAGCATGCCGGTCGTTATGATGTAGGAGTATTTACCTATCTACGTATGACAAACTGACTACAGATCCCTATCTATTCCGAATCCCGAGTGGTAGGTAGGCTGGTAGGTCTCGAGATCTCATCTCAAATCTTGATCAGAGTAAGTTCAGGGCTCGTAAAAGGAGAAGAACTACCATAGATCACGCCTTTTAGACATTTAGGTAAGGACTTCATCTGAAAATTGTTAAGTCATTTATGGTTAATAGATAGAAAGTTAGGGTTACGACGAATTAAAACTACCTTAGGCATCTAGTATCCCTTGGGGATGATTTGTGTCCATTCATGTGCGCACCTCTCATAGC
>JALLAS010000787.1:0-17207 GCA_036939415.1 Detonula confervacea
ATTGCAGGGAAGGTCACCATTTCCACTACAATATCCACACAATTTTGTTGCTGTGCTGTGGAAGAAGACCAGCCCTTGAAAATGAAGGCCATTTCAAGTACTGCTGAGATGGAAGCAAACTTGGATTATATTGCTCTTGACTTGGATCAATCTCTTACATCCCACTCCATCTGAGTTGAGCCCAAATATACTGTGCCATATATCTGCAATCTCACGGATGCCAACTCATCTTGTCCTGTCCAAGAACCTGAAGAGCGTTCCACAACTACTCACATGACCATTGCTGACTATGATGTCTATGACTTTGTCAATCAGGTGAAAGTCTAAGCCCTGTCTAGAAATGGGCACTCAGACTAGTAACTGAAAAGGAACTGGTTTGATTGGACAGTGGTGCCAATATCTTCGTGTCTCATCAACGGAATTACCTCCATCAATTCAAGCATGCAAATATTGCAGTTAAAATAGGACTCGGTGTATCAGGTGCATTCGATGGAGTGGGTATTATGATGGCATCTCATTCCCAAGCACCTGGCTTTCTATTTTTATGCTATCCAACATTCTTGGTATCCTCTGACTCTTGCTGCACTGTGACAAACGGAGCCTTTGTCAATTATGCAGGATTCAAGCGTGTCATCATCGACACGTGGCGCGCGGCACACTTCATTCACCAATCTGGTTCACGATTCTCTCTTCCACTCACTACAATCAATTCCATCAACTACATTGCATTTCATATTCATACTACTGTTTCACATCAACAACAACTTCAATATTGCAGCCTTACTCTTTAACCTATTGCAATTAATCACCCGACCATGCGTAATTCCTGGGTGCGATCATGGGCCTGCACATCGCCTACGGCCACAGGTCTCTCAACACCCTTCAGCTCATGATAGACGATGACCACATTTGTGTTCCCGGTATTCCCAAGAAATTGGCATCTCTGCCTTTCAGATGCCCTATATGTGATGCTTCTGGAGCTACGAAGCTGAGGAGAGGTCCACTGGTGGATACATCAAAGCTACCCTTTGGAGTTCTGTGGCATATAGATTTTAGTTTCTTCAGCAAAACATCTATCAGAGAGCTCACATCAGCTCTCACAATCGTTGAGGCATCAGAAATATTTGTCTTTTTCTTTCCATGCAGACACAAGAATCCTCCCATTGATTTATGTCTATATTTTTTCAGTTGGATCCGTCGCCATGGCCTCCCTGTCACCAACATCAGAAGTGACGAGGATGGTACATTCATCTGCATCACAGAATTTTGCAAGATGATGCATAAATCCCTTGAAGTTGCTGTACAGTCTACTGGCGGTTATGCTTCTACCATTAATGGCAAGGCAGAGACTCTCGCTTGCACTATCAAATGTACAGTCCGTGCAATGCTCATGGGAGCCAATATGCCAGACAAAGACTGGTGCTTTGCTGGCCAATATGCAGTTCAAGTTCTTAATAACTGCACCAATCGAATGACCGGTTGGCCCCCTGCTCTCGCTTACGCCAAGAAGCTAGTCCCTGTTTCCAAGATATTTCCATTTTGATCTTGAATCAAGATCATCAAGGACCTCAAATCTCAGTGTACTCTTGGCGCTCATACCTCTGGCGATCCAATATATCCTGCTGGCTCTGCTATCTATCCCGCAGACATGTCAGCAGTCAGCACTTGAAACCAACAGCGCTTTTGATGCCCTATTTCTTGGTTGGAGTAATAATCCCGCTGTCAGCCTCCTTTTGAAGATTGGTGAATCATCCAACAGAATCCTGCACGACCATCACATCATTGTTGATCCACACGGCCTCTCCCACAACAAAGCCAAGGACAAGCTACGCCCCAACGAAGTTATCTATCAGTACTACTATGATATGAAGGGTGAAAAATATGTCCAATCTCCACCTGGGATTCAATGGTAAGTTGAACTTCAACAGTCCAACCTAGATACTGTCAAGACACTTTTTAATAATGATGACTGCAAAGCCTTTGAAGTGGCATTGCCCCCCAAGGGAGAACCCATCGGCCTCACCATGACTACCAATGAAGATTACCTTGCCCCCATTCTAGCCCGGATTGACCCTGAAGCTGCTATCTATAAAGAGCACGTGAACTAGCATAAAGTAGTTTCGTTGTAATTAACTCTGTTACGGTTAATTATGAGCTACTTATTGTTTGTTCGTTGCTCGGCGTGCGGTCTGCCCATCTTCGCCAGCAATACCACGTGGATCGGGACTCAGTCCCGCGATCCAGTCCTGGGTGGATCATCAAAGAGGAAGAGGATGTAATTGAAGTTAGGAATGATGATGACGGCGCTGATCGGTATGTTCTCTCTATTTCCCTACTTACGTACTGTGATCTTCAATGTTTTACTCACTCTTAACTTTTCAATGTCCTATTATGTCTTCTGCATGGACAGAATTGTAACTGTAAGCCTATCCTACAGGGCATTCTCATCTTTACCTAAAAACAGCAAACATTATTCTAGTGTGGACACCAAGACGGGGCTATGGTATTTTTGTGCAACATGTACCAAGCAAGTCCAGTGCCGCAAGGGTAGGCCATTTACTGTTGCTAGATGGAGCGATCACGAACTATCTCCTTCACACAGCGAGAATGTGCGTCGCATCAACGAAGTGCATTGCTTGGAACTGAAACAGAAGGCGAAGAGCACCACATTGACATCAATAGAGAAGGGAGCTCTAAAGCAACTCTCCAAAAATCAATCTCCTCTGCAGAAATTCTTTGCAATGAAAGTATCCAAGAAAGCAACGACGCAGATCAAGAACCTCCCAGTGATGACTGCCCCAACTGCGGCTGACAGTACTAATGACGACTCGGATTCAGACCTGGAAGACGTTGTTGAGGTGCTGAATAAGGTATTGCCTTCAAAGAGAGGTGTATGTGAAGGTTTCTCCCTGATTTCTGTGGCCTATTGAAGGAGGCGCTTTGCGCGTACTGCCTTTATGCCTCAATTGATGTCAATTCATTGTACAAAGTTGGGTATGTTGGTGGACGTCAGGAGAAGAAAGAACAAGTGTTCTCGAATGTGTGTGTTGGAGGAAAGGGTGTGTCAGAAAACATCACCATGGGCAGATATTCTCATATGACAGGCATTCCGGTGAGTACATTGTTTACATTGTATGCAATCCTCTTGTTTCTCCTCCACCCACCCCAGTACATATCTTTTGGCTCTTTCTTTTGCATTACGTACATCTATGGTAGGAGATTACGCCAAACAATCAAGGAGAGGGGAGAGCAACTCTTGAATGCTGGTGAGTTTCTATCAAAGAGCGAGATCACCCCACTTGGCATCAAGCGTGCATCTGACTTTGCCAAGTGTCCCGACAGGCATCTCAGTGGAGATGGATTAGGATGCAGGAATAGAGTCATCCTTTCAGTCTCTTTCTACAAATCTGTCTCCGAGAGGGGTATATCATCAACAAGTCCTAGTCAACAATTCAGGATACGTCCCAGGTGTTGATTCATTTTTGGACAACTTCATCAAACATGATCAATCAAATGCTAAATTCAGAGACAGCTTGATAGTGAACTTGATGAAAGGTTATGTTGCCAAAGTAGAGGGCATCAAGAACCCCAAGTATGGCGCCAAAGTTTTGAACTTCTTTCTGGCCTTGGCAGCTAGTGGAGACAAGAAGGCGTTTGAATATATTTCAGGGAACCTAGCCGCAGTTTCATTGCGGTGGGCAAGAGTTCTCATGTCACGTCGCCGAGGCCGTCCCTTCATCAATCAAACCATGGAGGAAATGGTCCATGGTGTGGGTCGCATTGTAGCCAAATTCAGGCATGCATTCGGGGACAGCATGAAGCTACTCACTCTCACTGTAGGTGTTGATGCCACATGCCTTGTCCAAGCATTTCAGGTGTCTGCCTCTGAAGGTGTTATTGTTGGTGGTGCCTCTCCCAACCACACTATTCCTATTCCCGATAATTCTTCCAAGGAGGAGGTGAAGACTCTGTTGAAAGCATGTGCAGAGGGTAAACACGGGGTATTAGCAACAGAGGTAAAAGTTGCTGTACTATCCTTCCAAGAGGCCCCACCAGGAATGTGTCCTTATGTGGTGTTAGCTGGCATTCCTCAGACGACAAATGAGAACAATGATTTTGCTGAAGTGTGTATCAATGCATGTAAGGTAGCTGCCAAGCAAGTTGGGAAGTTGACTATCGTGAACACATCTACTGATGGTGTTGCATGTGAGGTTGAAGGGAACAAGAAGTTAACATGTGCTTACTTGAGAGGAGAGGAGAATCAAGTCGCCTTGCCGGATCCAAACCACAATGTCAAGAACTTGAGGTATCAGCTCGGAGGAGGATCCTCGCCAGCAAGCATTGGTGAGCATGTGTTTGACCCCCAGATGCTCAAGATCTCGGGGATTGTTACTGAGTTGTGGCGCATCGATGACTATGCATCTGATGCACTGCCACTTCGATTGGCATCGGCATCATCAGTCGAGAAGATCATACAGTCTGATTTTGACGACATCGGGAATCTGTCAGCAACTGTCGTTTCTCTTGTGTTCATGCGTCTCCGGTCTTATGCTGTCAATGCCCGGGTACTTGACTGGAAGCAACGAGCCATCTACACATGGGCAACTTTGCTTTGGTTCACTTCCTTTCACACTTCAGGAAGCACCATGTTGGCAAACAAGAGAAACATGGTACTGGAATCTGTTGGGTTATTATTTCTCCTGGCAAGGAGTGATGTATTGCACCCTCGTCGGTTGACATCTGAGTGCAACGAGCATACTTATGGTTTCTGGAGAATGATGCTACGGGAGTTCACAATGGAACAACTCATCAGAATTGTTGACAAAAGCAATATTAGACTGGATGCTATTTTTGAGAGTGATCTTGTGACAACAAGGTCACACACTTCATTCAAAGGGTATCAGCACACCTTCCCGGAATTCCTACAAAGCTTGAAGAAAGGATCGGCTGGTACAACGGGGGGACCGGTTCATGTTGATAATGACATGCCAGCCGTGGATCAGTTGTGGGAGGAGGTAAAGGGTGTCATCGAAGTTGTCAACAGTTGGATGCTACCCTTTCTTAAGGTGTTTGGAGTAGAAGAAGGCAATGGGTTGTCACCATTTGCTGTTACAATTGATGAGCCAAGCGATCTTCTTGCTTTGGTTGAGCAGTTCTTCAAGCCGCCAAAGAGGGACAACAGGGGCAACTCTACTCTTGCAGATGAGGATGTTGTTGCTGAGAATGTGGATCCGCTGGATGAGGAAGATGATGTGGAGGAAATATGCACATCAAGCAATGAAGGGACCAGTCTTCCAGTCGGTGTCTTGGAACACTACGTTGATGAAATCCGTCAAGCTGCTGGTGATGATTCAACTGATGATGACCTAGTCTCAGGCAACAACGAGGAAGATGCAGCAACAGCAACGGAGGACGTGTGCAATGAGACATTTTTTGAGGCGGAATCACAGAACACTACTTTTGATTATTTTAAGCGGTTGATGAGATGCAGCGACATTGTAATGGTTCCTGATTGTGCTCTGGATCTTATTAAGCTTGTTGACTTGGGGAAGTTGGAAAAGGGTGCAGTGACTTCGGCGGCACATTTCAAGTCCAGGAATGGTAGATGGTTCAGTCAGAAGAAAACTTCAGGTAACACTGTCTCTGTTGATGAAGCAGATGTGGCTCCAATTTGCATTCAGCGGGACAGCCTAATTCAGGTCAATTGTAAGAGGGGGCGTGCAGCATCAGTTGAGAATTATCGAGTGCTTGCTCTTTTCAGCAAATACTATAACAAGTGGTTTGTCTCCCTGGAGGACAATTTTGCATGGACAAGCATTCCATCTGCTATGAAGAATGAACGTGTGATGGTAAGGTTGGTGAAGAAACAAGCTGGAAGTAACTACAAGGAGGTAACCTTGGAGGCGGGGGGGAAATGGGGACCAAAGCAGGTCTTTTGTGTTGTTAACTACAAAGACATTATTGGTGTGGATAATCAGTTGGTAGAGGTGTAGGGAAACAATAGAATAAACCTTTACAGTAAGCCACAGTATAAATGTCTTTAGATTTGAGTATAAACTAGAAATTCTTCTATCCAATTTGGATATATTTGGATATTATAGCTATTATTACCCAAGTACGCCGACCGACCGCCAGGACATCTGAAAATGTACTCAAGTACAATATTATTGGCAACACCTAGTGACAGTTAGTGACCAACCGCCAGAAGAATTTCAGAACTTGTACCTGAGTACCCATGCTCCGGTCAAGGGCACCTCCACCCCCCTATTGTGTGATTAACAATTACTCCTACTCTATTCAATTAAACGGAATATTGACAATCAAATTCTGATTTCTGATCAATCTCAGATCAAGCACAAGAATCTGTTCTTTCTGCTGTTGTCTTGGGATATCTAAGTAAACAATAATTTCCTCCCTCATCTTCAACTTCAATCTATCGTACTTCAACCTCACTCCTGTTCATATTTTTTTCTTCCTGGCTTCAACCTGCTTCAACGCACAAACTAGATATCTGCCATTGCAACGACATCCTCTCCATTATCATATATCTAGGACACACAATAATATTATCTATAGGAGTATCATGAGCGAACATGGAAACAACGACAGCAGCTCCAGTAATGGCGCAGCAGCAACATCATCATGCATCAACAACAATAACAACAAAAATGAGCCTCCTCCTCCTGCCGCCGCACCATCACAACCCCCACCTCGCTTCCGCACCGCAGCCGACTACGAAAACGAATCCACCCTTCGCTCCGCATTAATCGAACCGCCCTTCGTCGTCCATCGTCGTCCCGTAACACCCAACGATACTAATACAACCAACGACGAGCAGGAGGTCATCCAAACAATAGGCCCCTGCGTCATGGATGCAAATAATTTAGTAGCATCCAACGCATCCAACAACCTATGCGGCTGCGATTGGCAAACTGCCAAATTAGATTTATCGACCTCCCATCCGCAATCGATGGAGGGGGAGGTGAGGCGGTTGATGGAATTGAAGAAGTACGCCATATTGGATTCGGAACAGGAACCAAAGTTTGAACGGATTACGGCGTTGGCCAGTAGGATATTTGATGTTCCGATTTGTTTGGTTAGTTTAGTAGATGTGGGGAGACAGTGGTTCATGAGCAATCGGTGAGTTCGTTCATTCAATGGAAAAGAGAGGGAGGGAGATAGATAGATAGATGGCTGGCGGGATTGTTTTTTTGCTTCTTTTAGGTTATTATTCTGTTCTATTCTGTTGTTGTTGTTTTATTTATGGGCCTAGCACATTATTAGCTCTAGAGAAGAAAGCATAATATCTTGTGCTCATTCTTATCTGAGCAATGGAGGTAATCAGCCAGCAATGAAAAAATATCATGATGTTTATCCTGAGTTCTTCAGCAAGAACCTGTCGCTGTCAGCAAATGGGGTTGTATGCATGATCAAGTCAGGATCAGGTGGTGATTTGGAGGATTTCAATGCATCTCTGGCCTGGAAATTTTATTCATTCTTCTCTTTTCGATTCGTCTCCAACACCTACCTAACACAATTATTTCCTTCCATCTATATAATATGAACTCATTCCATTTACTGCGTTAACCAAAGAGGGCTAGGAGAAGTGCGAGAAACATCCCGAGAGGTATCATTCTGCGCCCACGCAATCTACGCCAAACAAGACGTATTCATAGTCCCCGACACATACGAAGATCCGCGATTCAAAGAAAATGGTCTGGTCACCGGCGCGCCCTTCATACGATTCTACGCCGGCGTACCCCTCGTCACGCCGGGGGGATACAAGCTCGGCACCTTCTGCATCATCGATCGCAAGCCCCGAGCGAACGGCCTCGGCCTGAGCGAGAAGCAGAATTTGCGCGAATTGACGGAGATGGTCATGGATACGATGGTGCATCGGAAGCAGGAGATGGAGAGGCTCATGGACGAAAAGACTCGCTTGATCGCTTGTGCGGCACATGATTTATTGAGTCCGTTAACGGGGATACAGCTCAATTTGGGATTGCTGATGGAGGACGAGACTTTGGCGGAAAAGCTGGACGATTACCAGAAGGAGCTGATGGATGCTTCGGTCAAGTGTTCTGATATGATTGAACGCATATGCGTGCAGGCCATCGAGAGCTTTCGGGGAGATTTGACGCGTGCTCATTCGCCGGAGGAGGAGGATGATGATGCATCCGGGGAGGAAGGTCTGGTGAACGTCGACCAGCTCATGGGCAACATCGATAAGGTGGTGGGTACGCTTCCGAAGAAAGTTTCCTTCTTCGTCGAGAAGGATGAAAACGTACCTCGGACAATTATATCGGACGATCTCAAGCTCTTCCGCTCGAGCCTGAACTATGTGACAAATGCCTGCAAACATACGGAATCGGGATCGATTCGTCTTCGTACTTATGTGAGGAAGGCGTCTGATTCTGCGACGGACATGGAGTTAGATCTTCTGCCGGGGGCATTGGTTACTCCAAAGAGGGATGGTAAGTGCAGCTGAGAGCATGTGTTGTGTTCTTTTGTCGTTGTTTCTCAATATCTAAGCTGTTGAAAACATCAACTTTTGTTATAGCATTCATAGTGGAAGTTCATGACACTGGGCCTGGCATTGATATCGAAAAATACCCAACATTATTTACACCAATTACGAGCAGTATCAGCACAAACAATCATAGCAAAATGTCAAATTCGGGCCTTGGGCTATACTCAGTGGCAACAGAAATTGGCAGTCTTGGCGGAGAATATGGCGTTTTTCCTCGGCAAGATCTTTTGGCGACTCTTCCCGATCATGATCATGATTCTGTAGGGCTTGATTATCCAAACAACGAAAACGAATTGAAGATTAATGGGTGTGTATTTTGGTTTTCGGTTCCATTGGTGTTGCCATCTACGGCATTGCCGGTAGAATCTTTGTCACGGATGGATTTGAATATAGAGAAGGATAGTTCAAGTGTAATGTCGATGGTACCGGAAAGTGAGAGTGTGGTGAACAAAATGGATGATTCAAAACTGATGCCCGCGCCTGATGCAGTATCGCCAACGGTATCGCCGGCGAAAGTGGACATGCCAATTAAAAAGAAGCGATCGTTGAATGGCGAAACAGTATGTACAGGAAGTGATACCAGGCGTCCTGCCATAAAGAAACTGGCTCTGAGCCGGTCTTTAGTGAAGTCCAAGGAAAATCCCACCAATACGCCTGCGAGCAACGTGTATGCAGCAATTGAGCAACAGCCCACCAAGAGGGTAAAGCGTGTGCTGATCATTGATGATTCCTTGACAATTAGGAAGGGGCTATCGAGGGGATTCGCTCGCCTTGGTTTTGAAGTAGACGAGGCTGAAAATGGTTAGTTTCAGAAATGTCAGGGCTGCTTCCTTTTTCCGTCGTCTCTTTCCTCAATACTCCTCTTTCTCCTCTTGGCTTTGCTGCCATTTGTATCTTATTCTGCTTTGTTGCCACCAATCATTAACTCTCCCTTTTTTCGCCAATGAAAGGGTTGGTGGGCCTCAAGATGTTGAAGGCTGCCATGTATGAGTTTGTTGTACTAGATTTTTTGATGCCTGTAATCGATGGGCCAGATGTGGCAAGGAAGTTTAGGGCATGGGAGCAGGAATACCGGACAGACTTTCATCAAGTGAGTGTCTTTTTTTATATGGCCATGTCTGCAATTTTTAGATCCTCTTATTCTTATCCAGTGTTATCCCTTGTTCTTCGCTACTATACAAAATAGTACATAATTGGAATTTCAGCACATGCAAACGGTAAAGATGCTGAGTTAGGAATCAAATCAGGTATGGACCGATTCATGGGGAAACCGGTGCCATTGAAATCGCTGAAAGACATGGCACAGTGCAAGCCAGTAATAGAAGCATCGATTCTTCTGGACCTAAAATTCAAAAAGTCATATGATGCGATTGAAGCAGCTAGTAAGTTGGCTGAAGCTAGATCAGACAATGATGGGTGCTCAACCTCATCTTTTTCTTCAAGCACAAGCACATTCGTGAAACACACTTGCCTCATTGTAACAAAGGAATCGGGGGTGACACAAGAATCTCTTCAAAGATGTGTCGAGAAAAATGGTTGGCGCGCAGTTGTTGTGAAACACGGTGATGGAAAGGATGCTCTGAGGCTGCTCAAATTGAGAAACTGGGACACTGTTTTCATTGACAATGATCTACCAATTCTTTCGGGCATGAACTGTATTGTTCAATTTCGGGATTGGGAAAAGCGAAGTCGGTCAATGCATCAGAAAAATATATTCATCATAAGCGATACTCATCATTGTCCTGGACCTTCAGGTGGCTTTGATGGAACGCTGATGAAGCCAGTGGAACCTACTCAAGTGCTCCAAATTCTTGAAAATGCATCAAAAGGGATTTTCAAGTTTGGCACAACAATAAATGTGCGATGACACTGACAAATTAGAGGCATGCTTGAATTATTGTGAATTATTATAATCCATCCATTTTCATTTGATCAAAGAATCAATAATTGGTGTTATTTTGCGCATTGCACCTCATACTTGTGATTCACAGATACCAGGCACATTTTGATGACTTGAACTCACACATGCACTGCTCACCGCCATTTGCGTCTCGTCTAGTCCCCAAACAAGTTGAACGGGTTTTCACTCGAGTCAGGCTTACTTTCCTGTGGCATGATGTTGAAACTCTCATCAACAGCAATTGAAGCTGGCCTGCTGATACAAACTTCAACCCCACGCCCATGAAAGCTAGGTCTGCTGTGAGTTTTAGGTTTCTTTCTACTCTTTCTGGATGTCTTCTTACCATTGATACCAGTATTGTTTTTTGTTCGTGCAATGTGGTTACGCCGTGCACTCGGAGTTGGCATGGCATCCCAACTTTGCTGATAGGATGATGCCATTTTTCGTTCTGCGACGTGTGCCCTACCTGGCATGATTGACCGGATTCTATTTCCAGGCTTGCACTTCTCAGACCGCCTTGTATCTTCTTTCGAAAATGCCTCCAAATACTGGCAGAATTCATTGCGTGGTTGCTTGGTTATGGGTAGATGTGCTTTGCTCTTGCGAGCAGGCGTTATAGACTTCTTCGTGCCTATTTCACTTGTTCTGTGCCTATACCGTTCCTTGCATACGCTCATCTCAGTATTATCTGCGTTTAGATGCCTTTGTTTTCTATAGATTGCATTGTTTTCATTTGTCGAACTGTTTTTCTCGACATTTCTCAGAGCTGTTGCTGATCGAGAGTCGTTATGCTTGATCGCATCTTCGGCCCTAGACCGAGGTTGATACCAACTCTGATCTGATTTCATTTCAATACTCTTTGCCTGTAGATGATCCTGATTTCTGAAACTTCCCTTCTTTTTATTTGGTACACTTTTCTTTTTTATATTTCCCGGTAGGGCTGATTGGAAGTATTCATGCTTGATTGCATCTTCAGCGTCTGGCCGAGATGAAGGATTCCATTCAATCAATTCTCGAATGAATCTAGATACCACTGACAAGGTCTCACTGGGCAATGTCTTCTTTATCACTGATTCTGCATTCTCACTCTGCGTCGAGTTGTCGTGTGATTGCCCGTTTGGCGACGAGTCCCAGAGCCTAAAATTCATTCTTTTCATTACCTTTACACCCTCGTCCCAACTTCTCTCAGACGGAGGCCCTAATACTCTCACCATTTTGTTGATTTGATCAATTTCCGACGATCCAGGAAACAGAGGTTGCAAAGTTATCAGTTCCGCAAGAATCAACCCCGTCGCAAACACATCCACGGGCTTTCCGTAGGAAGGGCAGTGCAGGATGACTTCGGGAGCTCGATACCATCGGGTGCTGACATAGAATGTAATATCTTTGCTACCGGATCTAGCTAGTTCTCGAGCGAGTCCAAAGTCTGCCAATTTCAATGTATGGCCATCCACAAGGATATTTTCTGGCTAGGGAGAGAGAACAAAGAGACACTTGTTTGAGCTGACGAAGATAATGTCGAAGGTACATAGTTCACCAATGCATGCCCCAACTCTCACCTTGATATCTCGATGAACGTATCCGTGTCGATGGATATATGCAATTCCCTTCAACATTTGTCTCATGAAGGAGCTAACCAGCTCTTTCGTCAATCTTTGTGGCTTCCCAGCCTTTCTATCTTGCATACACGCCTTTGTCAGTTCATATAGGGAGCCGCTGGAAGGACGACGATAACATGAACATGTTGGTTGAGCTACACACATACAGTGGCGGATCATAGAGCCACATTTCAACATGTCAACTCACCCGGACATGTATTCGAAAACGAAGTAGAGTGATTCGTCACTGTATCAACAATGGCCGAATGGCAAGCGCTGATGAGAGCAATAGTCGCTTACAAAACATGCTTACGACAAATTTGATCTCACCTCTCTCGAATCACCTCCTTAATCGGCACAATGTTCGGATGGCTCATATTCCGCAGGCTCTGTACCTCGCGTAGGTCTACGCACGTTTTCCACGACTTGAACTTGCGCTTGATATGCTTGATTGCCACCTGGATTGAATGGAGACGATGCGTACACCACACCATGCCAAATTGATATGTAACGCGATCAAAATCTCTCAGCGACGTGTTCGTAATGAAAAAATGTGATGGCATGCTAATGCATTGTGTTCATTTTATCTTACCACGTCGCCCGTTTCCTTGAGCGTGGCCTTCATCACGCGACCGAAGGATCCGTCGCCGAGCTCTTCTTTCAGTTCGTAGCGATTCATCGCCTAATACTATTAATATTCGAAATAAAAATCGTACGAACCACCTCGGGTGCGAATGGAATAGTATCAGCACCCTACAAGCAGCAATTGTAAGATTGAAACTCGAGAACCCGTGTGGCAATTCGCGTCAAGATCGACCGGACGAAATCTCGACACCGCGAATAAAAAACCCCGGTGAGATCGAATGAAAAATCTGCCTTTATTGGGAGCTCCTTTCCGACCGAGCTCTCTCTCTCTCTCTCTCTCTCTCTCTCTCTCTGTATCTGCCAGCGCGAACGTGGGTAGCTTCCGGATAGCGGAGTGATTCAGGGCAGTGATTTTTTCGTTTGCCGAGACAAGCGGAGACGTCGAGGCTGTCTCGATTACGTTTCTTTGAGTAGTTTGATCATGATTTGATGGAGCGTAGATTGAGACATCAAGGGACGATCAAGGAGCGACGGTAGTCTTGATAGTGGTAGTGCGTGCAACGCTATAGTGAATTGTTTTTACTCCTGCGATTGTGGACGACCGATTGAGATCATCTAGAGCTGCCGATGCCGATGGACTGATATCTATTGTAAAACTCACGATTCAGTGCCTACCCTTTTCCACTACGCTGCCGCTACGCGCTGCGCTGACGAGCTACTCTACGTGCTACTGGCATTACTCGACGACAAGCAGTCCGGATCAACGATAGTATTGAAACTGAAACGAATGCTATTGCTTCCAGCCTACTGCCAGCGTCTGCCAGACCATTAGTTGTCGAGTCACGTTGATTCTACCGACGGGCTCGATCGAGACGAATTAGAATGAAAAAAATGAAAATGGGGCGAAGAAACAAATGCGACTGATTTACTACTCCTACCTTTTGGCTTGATTCTGGTCACGGTAGGACGGCATGTTTTCACGTGGGAATTCATTCAAAAACCGAAGCAGCCGGACGGACGACCCGGTCATAAAAAGATGAAAAATGACAGAAACACGCGGGAAGATGACGATACGATACGACGATGAGTCACCCCATTATTTCCCCATTCCATTCCCTCCCCTATCCGTTGCCGTTACATCGCATTCACCGGCGGCCGTCCTTCATTTGAGGCCATCACAGTCCATAGTCCGTACACCAACTCTTGTGCGAGGACTAGTAAGCGTACTTTTTGTCGAAATAATAATTAATTAATAACAATGGGAGCCCAACACAGCACTCAATATCGACCAACAATTGCGGCATGCGAACGGGCGAAGGACGCGCCATCCTCGGCATTCGAACCCGGCGGCGTCGAGAGCGAATCGCCGCTGACTCCGACGGATGCCTCGGCGCCCATCGTTCCTCCCGCGCCGATGCCGCAAATGATGCGCCCAGAGACGTTCGAGGAAAAGTTGTACAGAAAGGTGAGTGGGTGCGTTATGTAGTTATTGTACATCGTCGTCATGTTATTATCGTGCAATATTATCTTGAGGAAAATAATTCATGCTGACGAGATTATATCATCTTTCCAAATCCCACGCCAACCGACAAACATCCAAATATCCAATCAACACCACCACTTTCAACTACCAGTTCAAAGCCGAACCGCTAGTGCCAATAGGCTGCATCACAACCGCCTACTTCCTCGGCTCTGGCATAAAATCCTTCTACAATCGCGATCCCGCCAAATCGCAAACCATGATGCGATTGCGCGTCGGTTCGCAATTCGCGACGATTTTGATTTTTATCGGATACGCCGGATGGAATTCGTTCACGTTTGATTTCGCGCCGGGGATGGCGTCGCCGAGCGATCAGTTTCCCGGTGCGACGGCGGGAGGTGGCAAGGATGGCGGAAAGGGAGGGGATGGCGAGCAGTAAAAAAGGATTGTGGAAGTGATATTGTATGTAAAATGGGAAATGCGGTTTGGGAATAATCAACGATATATATTGTGGGGATTGTTACTAATTCATATTGGATTGATGCAACTATGGGAAATACAAAGCATTACAAGGAATGGCTGATCTGGGAGACTTAATCATCGAACACAAGTCCTGACTTTACAACAAACAAAATTTGTGTTTTTTGATACTGTGGAAATGAAAATTATGGACGTAAGAATATTGTTGCTCCAATGAACCATTTTGGGTTCCAATACACAAGAGGAAATTAGCTCGATAGAACAAGGTGTTGGAGACAAAGCAAATGAAGGAAATAACATTGAATCAAAGGCTATCAAAAATTAACTGTTAGGATTGTCTTTGCTTTATTATATTCCTTAAATGGCATATTATCAGGCTAATCTTGCTTGGGTAGATTCAATCTTAGGTGGCACCTATTGAAAACCAGATAGCCCGTCCCAAACAACCCGCCTACATTAATTGAGTCGAGTCAACTGATGCCGCTCTTCAAGAGAGGCGGATGTACAATATATGTAGTGGCAGTTGGGTGTGGTTTTGGAGACGTGCTCCTCAGAAATATTCTAAAATTTTTCAATTTTGGCTGAGATCAATGGTTTGTCTCTGGATCCATTTCGCTTGCTTCGAGATGAGGAAAAAACTTCCTCCCTCGTAGAGTGTTTTCAAATCAGCCAACACTATCATGTCGATCTGCGCTGCTGCTACTACGCATTGGATAGACAAATATACTGTATAAATGCGCATTAGATACCATCTATATTACCTACAGCCCAGGCTTTTACAATATTCATCGCTCTAATTTATAATGGTGCTCGGCTAAAGATCGAGATTCATCGACCGTGCCCTTTCGCTCGAGAGGGTTGTTGGAGCAGCCCATGACAAAAGATGAGAATCCGCTATCGCTGCTTTCAGTCAAGCAGCAACTCATTCTCACACCTTGTTGAGTGAGAATTGAATCTACCCATCAGTTCCACCACAGCTCACGGAGTAGAAGAGGAATATAGAAGAGAATTGTCAGCGGCAGTTGTTGATCTTCACAGAGTATCAACTGAAAGTAAATACATTCGTAAGAAGGCACATCAGGCTTACCATATCCGGGTACAGTCAGCCAAAGTTAAGCGTACGCACTATCTTGCCAATACTCCCCGTGATAATTGTAACAACTGGGATTCCAACACAACTCGCTTGAGTTGCGTTATCTACAACGTCTACACATCCACATCAGTAGACAAGCTTGAAGACTTGACGAAGGAAGCTTCCCGTACAGATTCCCTGACAGTTGGTGCAGCAGCTCTTCGCATGGAGACCAAAGTTTCGGACGCAGTAGCGTTAGAGCAAGAGGCAAAAACATTGCATCATGAATTTCTTTGTAACATCCTCTGGTTACAACTCACGCTATCAAAGGGTAAGCCTATTCCCAATTGCCGTCAAAAGAAGGCATCTCCGTTCCACCACATTGAACAGGCAAGGTCCGTTGCACGGGAAGCAGTGAAAATTCTACGACAGCAATGTGAGCCACAAAAACATGTGTTTCGGCGAATCAAACGACGTACCAGCTTTCGACGATTTTGTCATCGTTCTCAAAAAGAACGGAAAGAAGCCACTAACGCTGTGTACTTCCTCGATCTCCTCTCATCACCCCATAACAAACCCACCTCCAAGAAAATACGGAGCTTTGCGTCCTTGCGTCCAAAGCATCGGATGGCCATTTTTGCCGCAGCGGTCTCTCATATTCCCTCAGATACCATCCTTCCTGTTGGGACATTGAGAATAGACATCATCGATGTGGATGGGGTGAGCAAACGTCAGACATTTGGGTCTGAAGATGGCTGTATCTTTGGTGATGTCGCGCAGATGTCACAGTTGAGATTGCCAAGAATTATGATGGGAAGATTGTGCCATATTTTTGGTTAAGGCAACAGCAGATGCAAGTCAAAGTTGCTAGCAAAAAGTGAAAAGCAGACTCTCCCCCAGTCGATGATCGATCGCAACCTGCTCATAAACGGTTATCATAAAAACTGTTTACTCTCCCCCCGAATTGAATTGTTGTTGTTTCATATGGTGTTTTTGGTGGCGGGTACAACAGTAGCAAATATGGAGGTTGGCCTGGAGCTAGACCCCCCAGAGGTGGGTGTTGGAGTTTGAGAGCTGATTGAGCAGGTCCTGGCACCCTTGCTGGCCTCCTCGTTGTCTGTGAAGGCCGAGGAAGTGGAGGAGGGAGTGCTTGAGCTTAGAGGATTGGACATAAAATGAGTGGGATTCGGGCGGGGCCGTCATTTCCCTGATGCTGGAGGCTCGCCTCATGCTGGCGGATTATTCTGTTGTATTAATTGTGGTGATGGTGGCATTGTAGAAGTCATCATTGACGGTGGCGGGAGGTGCTACAACGGCTCCTCCGCCCTTGTACATCTCTGATGACAGTGCTTGAGGGCAGCTGTGCTGAAAATTAGCATCCGGATATTTGGTTGGTTGGAGGAAGACACCGTCCGAGGTCAGAATGATTGAAGGACGCCGTCGTTCTAACAGCGCGCCGTGAATCAATAAGCGGCGATGGCGGATGAATGGTCGAATTTGGAATGGCGCCTTCGGCAACTTGCCTGCCGGTTTGAAGACTAAATTATTGCGCAACAGAGGGA
>JALLAS010000788.1:0-11365 GCA_036939415.1 Detonula confervacea
AACCACTTGGCCACCAGATTGAGACCTCGCGCGCGAGCTCTTTCCATGAAAATATATTAAATTTACGTACGTATAAAGGTACGTATCGGCGATCCAGGGTCTTGCAGATTGCATCGATCGTGTGGTGGATGGATGGTACGATATCGTATCTCTGGTACAATATCGTTGAATTGCGGAGCAACCGCATGGCATCATCTATCATCACATTGATAGATCCCATAATCCCGTAAATTCCTCTTTGCGTTGGTTCATTTCAAAGTCGCCCGAACTTCTTCATGATGATGCCCCTGCTCTCGTGTCCTTCTACCTTTTCATCGCTGCTGATGCTGGCAACATTATCCATCTATCACCTGCCAGCAGATGCAAACGACGTTGTTACGCAAAATGATCGCCTGCGAAGCAGATCTCTGCAGAGCACCGATCCCTGCACCCTGTTGACGGAATCCATATTCGACACACTCGCTCCGGACGCTCAGTCTCTATATTCATATGCCGGATTTTGCGCTGCTGTGACGAATTGGAACGCGGCCAATCCAACGTGAGTGTATACTTTCCTCATAACCATAAATCCATCCTCGCATGCGTTCACGCCCCCGCTCCCCCTCTCACCTCCTTCTTGCCATAATACTAGCAATAAAATCTTCATGACCGGTTCCGAATTGAACCAACGACAAGAAATCGCCGCCTTCGTCGGCCACACCTTGCATGAGAGCGGCGACTATGTATTTCCTCGTGAACTATCCCAATGCAACCCAACCGCCAACGCTAACGGATCCACGCCATGGTCCGCAGGCACGCTCTACTGCCAGCCTTCGGGGTACACTTCGGATGCTGGAGCGCGCACCGATCCATATTGCTCCGCATCGCACTCCTCCGCGAGCACCGGATGTGATTGCTCCGCGGTGGCGAACCTGGCGGATGCGGGATATGATGCGAAGGAATTGTACTTTGGACGCGGGCCGATGCAGCTTTCTTGGAATTATAACTACCTCTCTGCGGGGACTGCTTTGGGGTTGAATTTGTGTGCCAATCCAGAATTGGTTTCCACGGATGGGACGGTTGCTTGGGGAACTGGTGAGTTGATTATGCAATTATTGGTGTTGAATGTGTGATAGAACTTGGTTAGAATATAATACTCATCCATTTAATTTTGTTTTCTCTTTGCCGATTCCTTTTCCCTCCGCAGCTATTTGGTTTTGGATGGGGAATGGGGGGAGCACCGGCGTAACGTGTCATGTTGCCATCGCAACAAATGGTGATTGTGAGTATCGCATGAGCATTTCACAATATTTGTTTTCGTTACACGAGTATTTGAATTTCCTAACTTGATACCCTCCAACCCTTCTTATAATAAATCAGTTGGATCAAGTTTGAACACAATCAACGGAGGGCTCGAGTGTCCCGCATCAGGTTCTGCTGTAAACTCCGTGTATCGAAGGCTCGATGATTATTGCAGGGCGCAGAATGCATTGGGAGCTGGATCCCTTCTAAGCCTTGCCGGGTGTTCCGGCCTTGCTCAGAGGCGTACGGAATGTTTGGCCAGTAACAGTTGTGGCAATTGTGCAGCCGTAGGGAATCCTGTTCCGACGAACCCGCCCACGAACCCGCCCTCGAAAGCGCCCACGAACCCGCCCACGAAAGCGCCCACGAAAGCGCCTACGAAAGCTGTGAGTACTGGACTTTATTTTTTTTAATGTGCACTATCATAGTGCCACGACTTGTATCCTTGTGGATCAATGTTGGCTATTCTGAATACAGAGGTGCGATTGGGTACGGTTGACCCATTTCCGCGTTTTGATTTATTAGGAAATTGGTTGAACAAGGGGGCTATGCTGCAATTGGACAGTTTAGAGGACATATCATTACGTGTCAGGCTGGATGCAAACCTATGCAAACATGAGGACTCAAGCCGTGGAACTTCACAATCTCATTTTTTTTCAAGGATTTCATCTAATCTTACCATCTTTGTTCTCTTTTGCTTCACCCCAGCCTACTCTTAGCCCAACCAATCCAGTGCCAACCTCCAGCCCAACTACTCCAATTCCGACCACAAGCCCGTCGAAATCTCCTACACAAGGTCCCTCTCAATCACCGTCCAAATCCCCTTCACAAAGTCCCTCTAAATCACCTACCCCAATCCCGACCACAAGCCCGTCGAAATCTCCTACACAAGGTCCCTCTCAATCACCATCCAAATCCCCTTCACAAAGTCCCTCCAAATCACCAACTCAAAGTCCCACAACTTCAAGATCTCCATCTCAAGTTCCCTCCACGTCGGTATCACCAACAACGACTACGAGCCCATCATTATCTCCTACGAAGCGCCCAACGAACGCCCCAACCAATGCAGTAAGTTCGGGATATTACTTGATAACATTCCTCAGGTTTACTATATTATACATATTAAGCAACTATGCATTATTTCAACGATCCTTGTGCCTCTCCGATATTACCAGGTCACTAGTCCGAGGGCTGATTTCTGGTACCCTGATTACGACACCACCTGGACCATTGCTGGCTGCAAGAATACGCTTCCATTGCCCTACCCAAACAAGAATGATCGTCCCAACTACTCCACCCAACTGGCGTGCTGCAAGGGCGCATACAGTGGCCAAGTGTCAGGCAAATGCCTTTCCCAGCTTGCCAGTCCACCCACCACGAGTCCCACCAAGACGGGAGGATTGGATGTGTATTATCCCAACTACGCCCTGTCCTGGCCCATAGGTGTGTGCATTAATAATGCCCCGATCCCAAGTGGAAGGCCTACATATTCCACCAAGAGCGCGTGTTGCACTGGTGCGTATGGCGGACAGATGACTAATGCGTGCATGTGTGCGGCGGAGGGTGTTTGCTATTCGTGCAAGTGCGGTACGAGCGCGCAGAGGGCTGCAGCGAATGGTGGGGCTGGTTGCGATATTGATTGTGGCACTTCCTAGGATGAAGATACTTCGAGTGTTTGGGAATCATAGGATGGCTTAATAGAGACGAGAACGCACGTGTGTCAAGAAAACACAATGCCGTCAAAAGTGGTAGGGGACACCTCATGTTAGGCATTGTCTATGACATTAATTCAGTAAAATTCACAATCAACATGGAATCGTAGTTATTTTTCTCTCCTTTGTATATTGATTGTAAAGGTATTGAATACAATGTTGGATGCTACAAGTAATCAGTGCTCAGTTATCGATAGATGAGACCCACAGCTCGAATTCACGTATGCAGAGAAAGTGGCCGACATGATTGAGGGAGCCATTCATTCGAAATGTCTACTCTATTTTGTGTTGTATTTCTCTTTGGCTTAACCCCTCCAATACTTGGAGACGGGCGTATGTTGCGTGCAAAATCCAATGCCTTCACCAGAATCCAAAATTTGTGTGATTTTTACTTTTATTGGGATGTGATCAATTGGGAACACCTTGTGGGGTGGGGCATCACTATAGAATCATATATCAGAAAGCGTACTGATCTTCAGAAGTGATGCAAGGCGCATCTTTCATACTATGTGCGTCATGGTCATAATGCACCATGTGAAGCATGTGCTGATGTTGATATTATTGCCTGGGCAGAGGAGATATTTGGCTGCCTGATGTGTCAACTTTCTCATTAACTGCACAATGAGTTCCACAGCACAGCAATCCATCCAGTACATAGAGATCTTACTTTGTAGGATTACAAATTTGTGGATAACTAGATATGCTCCATTGTGCCAGGGCCGTTGTTGCTAGATTCGTTTGGATCACAAATACTATCCTGATTTGGTATTTCCATGCAGAGATTGTGTCGGTGTTCCATTCAAATGATTCATAAGTAGGAGAGGCCTGAACCAGTGTGTCAGTTGACCAGATTAATTGCTTTTGGAGTCATTTTTTGTAAATGATCTATTTTGAGATCCATTTTAAGATATAATAGCTTGGGGATGATTGGATGGAACGTATATCCAGAATATTATAACGGATGCTCTTCACTGCGTTGCGGAAATGCAAAGCTCAAGTCGCGAGGACGCCCATCATTCCCAGAAAACGATGCGCCTTCAGGCTCAGCGGTCAGCGGTGGTGTTGTGCTACCGTTTGATATCACCTGCCTGTCAATTACAGCGTCTGTGTTTGATTCGAACCACTTGCGTGCTCTACATTATCCTCCCTGCCAAGAGTGTCCGCATCATGACCGTTCAAAATCCGTTTAGGAAGACTTGCGAAGTTTGTTGTGTCTGATTCAATAGGGCTGCCTACCATGTGCGGAAGCAAGAGCTTTTGCCGCTCTTCCCGCTCTAGCTCAGACGCCAAAGAAGTAATAGGATCATCTTCCAAATTTTTAACTTTCGGTTTCCTAAAATAAGATAGCTTTCGCTGCTGACCTTCACTTTCTTGATGTTCTACCAACTTCTTGATGACCTTTGTATGAACTGAAACATTCATGACTGCGAGCCACAGGATGGACAATATCAGTAAGGCCTTCAATGTGAGGATTGCTGTTTTAGACCTGGCATTTTGCTCTAGCCATTGACGTGAAGGTTGAAACAGATGGCGATGCAGCTGCACTTTATTGTGGTCAGTTTTTGAACTGCCTTTACACTGCGAGATTAACCCTTTCATACGAGCAATTTCACCGTGTGCAACAGCCAGCTTTGCATTCAATTCACTCTTCGCCCTGGAATTATTTTCTGTTGTAGCTTTGAGCTTGGCAATGACATTTGTATGTGATCTTTGAAGTAATATCCGTTTTGTTGCTTCATTTTGCAGCAATCGTTCATAGTTCACGAGGACAGATGTACCATCAGGTAGTGTTTTCATGGCTGTTCCATCCGGTAGTTTATTTGGATTAAATCGGTGCAGGCCTATAGATGATTGAGATTTTTTTGTGTTACATTCTGGAGGTGGTGGCATGATCAATTCCAAGCATTTGCATTGGAGCTCGGATGATTTGATTGTATCATCTTCATGAGTTGAGCGTACAACATGCAAAGGCGACTGTTTGCCGTTCGGAGTAACTACCGCTGATGAGCAATGCTGATGTTCAATGTCATCGCTTTTTTTACCAGAAGATCCCAATGTTGGTGTTTGTATCACACCAGACGCCGTTCCATCATACCCATCATCATTGTTTGGGATGGCCAAACAGGGTGTACCATTACTATCAGTGGCGCATTGTGATCCTTCAGTTGACGTGTGTGGCGATTCAACATCATTAGATCGCCCCGAGTCATGACCTTCATGACTGTTGACCCGTGCACCATCATTATCAATCGACGATTCATCCCTCTCGCCCCAATTACCATCCGCCATGTCCATCATGTTCATGTCATGATCACAATCACTATCCCAACTGCCATTATCCCATGAGACGTAAGAGTCATCAGCGGCCGTCGTGGCAGTCGACGTGGCCAAACTCAGCGGCGAGTCTCTTGGATTCCTAGACTTTTTGATCATGCTGTTCAACTGGCAAGGGAGGAGGGAGCGATGTGATGGTGATGGCACGGATCAGGAAGAGGCACCAACCAAATTTTCGAGACAAAAGTTGCGGGTAGCGAAGGCGCAGCAACGGCACAAAGGGCAACGCGCCAAACAAAAAACAACGAACTATTTATTTAGCGAAGTAAATCGCGACACTTTCATGCATAGATCATCATAAAAGTACCATGGTAACTCGCCAATCTAGTTTCGCCAAAGTCCATGTTGCTGGCATTTTTGACGTCTTGTTGTTGCCGCTAATAAGGTAAAGGGTTTACTATGGGGTAATATCTGAATCTGGTGACGCTCTGTGAACCATCATTGTCAATGATAGATGAACACTATCTACACGCCCTGTATATTTCCCGTAGACCAATCCACAATCGCCCAGCCACTTTTATCACCACCGCCAAATAAAGATCCCTACCAAAATCCTTGTCGCGGAGCACCGCGGCGCGCGGCTTCAGCCTCGACACGCCAGGAGCGTAGCGAGCGATGGCAACCAACTACGAAATTGGACGCTTTCTAGGAAGCGGCTCTTTCGCCGCCGTCCATCTCGCCCGCCACGCCCGCACCCGCAGACACTGCGCCATTAAGCTGGTCGATGTCACGGCGTGCCAACAGCAAGCTGCGGAGGAAGGCAATGCCGCCGCGGATGCAATACCGCTCATACGAAACCTTCTGCAAAGAGAGATTGATATTCATGGTTCGGTATCGTCGTCGCGGCATCCCAATGTGGTGACATTGCTGGAATCATTCAGCTACAGCAATGAGGCGACGGGGAGCGAAATGTCGGCATTGGTCATGGAGCATTGCTCGCGGGGAGATTTGCAGGGCTACATGAAGCGGGTGCGCGATGAACGCAGACATCGGCAACGAGAAAATCAAACGGAACGCGGCATATTATTACTCCCGGAAGGAATATTCTTGAGCGCCAATGAGATACGGCATGCATTATCCCACGTGCTCTGCGGGTTATCATTCTTGCATTCCAGGGGGATAGTCCATCGAGATATCAAAGCTCCCAACATTTTTCTATGTCCCATCCACACGAGCAATGGAAGGTCTTCGCCGAACAAAAAAGATGTGCGATTCTCGCTACTCGACTGTCAATTAAAATTGGGCGACTTTGGGCTTGCCGTGCAGATGAACGATACCGATGACTGGGCCGAGGCGCAGAGGACATTTTGCGGTACGCCCAGCTGTTTGGCACCGGAAGTGGTGTCGCAACATAACAGCAACTCCAACGGAGCGAAGGGTGGATCGGCAGCAGCAGGAAGGCCAAATAATGGCAAACCAATGAACATGGAGGCTGATTTTGACAGCATTCTTGGGGCAGATGCATCTTTGCCCACGCATCAATCAGAGTTGGCGAAGCACGCCGGGTATGGACAACCTGCGGATCTCTGGTCGACAGGATGTCTTCTCTACACAATGATTGCGGGTCGCAATCCATTTTCTCTACCCCATCCACATCCCGCCGCAGAGAATCGCGATCCGGAGATGCAAATTCTGGAAAAGACGAAACGAATGCAACAAATAATTGACCGGGTCGTGCGAGGCGATTGGTCTGTACCGGTGGATGTGAGAATGGATGAGCCGTTGGAATTGTTGCTGCATCAGTTGTTGGATGAAAATCCGAGAAAGAGGGGTACTGCTAGGGGCATCTTAAGGCATTCATTCTTTCAAGCAGAGTCTGCATTCACATCACCTGAGAGAATGGCGAAGAATGAAAAGAATGAGAGTGTGATGAATTATTATGATGGTGTCCCCAGTTTGAGCCAGAGTAAAAGAACTGGAAATCACATTAATGTACATGGTAGCGCCCATTCTGCAATCGAAGTACCACTGATTCAACAGAATAGTATGAAGAATGAGGAAATGATGACAGAAAGAATGAAACATGATGTTGGAGATGTTTCTAGTCAGAGCACTGTTGACAGGAAAGAATATCCAAAAACAGCCATCGAAGAAAGGCAGCAGAATAATCCCATGACGATGACGACGAAAATATTGCATAGTCTACCTCAAACAGTAGACGGATCAGGTAAGAGCCAGCGGATAGGTACTGCAGGGAAACATTTCACCTCCACAGGCAGCACAGAGCGAATACAAAAAGCACGTCAAGGTTTAGCAGCGGCCATGGCTGCAGCTGCAAAAACCAGCTCAGAGCTTCTCAGGTTAAAAGAGAAAGAGCATAATCTTCCGCAGGACGTTTCAAGGGTAGATAGCGAGAGTGGAAACACTACAAGCAGCATGACAGCTGATACGAACGATAGTGAATCTGTGCTGCATTACATTCTTGATGGTCGGGCAGGCGTGATGAAGATTGGTTCAAACCAAAGATTCATCACCTGCAATCAACTCGTGACAAGTTTGCAACTCCTCCCATATACAGACAATGATGCCACAAAGAAACGACGGAAGGAAACAAACTACAAGCTTGATGATTTTGATGGAGCGCAGCTTTGGGTTCCAATCCGAGAGGCATTGCATGTCAACAACCATTTGACTAGACTTCGGAATCACTCTGCCCCACTTAAACTGTCCAAGGATTGCATGAAAGAGGAGACGGATCATCGTGTTTACTGAAGAGTTGATAGCATTTCTACTGCATTTAATCTCTCACCAAGACCGGAAGACAAAATACCCCAAAATCTGGTGCCAGCGTACAGGTAGGCAAGTCTATCATCTCCTCGTATGGTATCAAGCTGTGAGGAAACTGCGATTCTTTTCACTCCATTGGTAATATTCTCCATTACATTCACAGTCAATGTGAGGATCAAGCCATGCACAAAGTATAAGCTTTTTCTTGGCTAATATCCATGGGAACGTTGATCACATGATTCCCACAGCTGCTCCAACGTAAGGCGGAACTGAAGTGCCGAATCCAGGCAGGAAATCTTCCTAAATATCAGAGAGAGAGTGCAAAAATCAATGACCCCATCCTAAACTACTGTGACTGAAGTGATTGGGATGTCATTGCATTGATTCTTGAAATGGAACCACTCATTCACCGGTTGTATGGACTTACCTTCCACCAAGTTAGTGTTCATTCGGGCAATGTTCCAGAGAACATTCATGGTCATTAGCATGATTGTATAACGTTTAGATGAACCAACAGCAGTAGCAGCAGCCAATACGTCTAAGAGCGCTAATGATAAAAACGCGAGTGATGATGATGTAGCAACTGGTCCCGGGTTTCATTTGTTGGCAATACACGACAACGAATTAGAGGAGGATTATAGATGGAAGATCTCACAAAAGGATATCACTTTTGTCAAAGATTGAAGAATGCAAAAAATGCAGCGCAATCTCAATGGCAACCCAGACAACAAAATGCCCTTCAGCATCATCATCAAATAGATTACCACTGCAAATGCGTCATCCTCCGTGGCATCATTGGCGGATTTGGTTTCTGCGGCTTCTACTACACTCTTAGCACCCTTCCTCTTGGAGATGCAACAATGTTGCTATCGTTGTATCCTATTGTTCCAATATTTTTCGAATTGTTTGTATTGGGAGAAGAGATGAAGCCCGAACATATTGCAGCAGCGTTGCTCAGCATGACTGTCTCCGCATTGATCTCTTATCCGACATTTCTGTCCTGGTGTTGTACAAATAGTAAGAGAGCCACGACGAAGAAGTGTTCGGCGGATCGTGTGGATCTTGGCAAGGGCAGCAACTACTGCAAAACGTGCTACAGGATGTAGGATGGCAGTCTAACGTGTGCAAAATGCTGAAAAACTGGGAATGAACGAGCTACCTAGTAATACAATACCATGGTACTAGCACTCAATATTTTTTCCAAAACTTGTATGATACATAAGGAGCACCATTTCCATCAAAATCGGACCAATAGAAGAAGTCATGCATAAAACGGTGAATGGCGGACTGAGGACGGAAGGGGTAAGCGTACCTTTCCACACACAATCCAACTGTCCGAAACGGAGTAAAGTAAGGAGATGAACACATGAACATGAATTCGACAAGAAGAACTTCCTTGTCCCTCATCATTTGCTTTGCCCATGATAGAAATGCTGAAATCAATGCTATACCACAAGGGTAAAGTTATTTGATCATGCAAACCACGAGCTTTCAATCGACATCTCGTTAATTCTTTTAGACGTCATTCCTAGTCCTATGAATTCATCCTTGTAACATTATGCACCACAACTCAAACTAGAGCTTCACACTTCTCAAATCAAACATTCAGAAAAAAGACTCGAGAGCTCTCCCGCAAATAAAAAATTCCTTCCATTCACCGTCATCTAAATGTGGATGCATCTCTTTACCCTGTCATTCTCGCATATCATCATAACCCCATATCACCCCAAGCGTTCAAAAGTGCAAACTCTCTATAATCACAAAGCAGCTCAGTCCCCTTCTTTATATCAGTTGTGGCATAATACTCCATCATGCACTTGGTATCACCTTCCTTCCCGCATCGAACGTTGGGCATATCCCAGTTGGGCTCATCGCGTCCCTCGTTCAACAACGATCCGTTATCCAAATCCGCCACGATTACCAGCGGTCCATCCTCCACTAGACTCTGCACCCACGACCACACCAATACGTCGCACGTAGTCTCGTCATCAAACGGTTCTCCATTACGTTCGTGAATGGCAAACAAAAACTTCCTCCAAGTATGCCCATGCGTAAAAATGACCGTGTTATTGGTGGCCTTGAACACCAATTCGCCCTTGCTTATGTCTCGCCCGGCTTGCAATCCTCGTCCCTTATCCCCCGCCTGAAACGGTTCCATCGGAGGATCAAACGACTCCGCGCTAAATTGATACGAACGCGGTTTTTTCCATTCCCTCTCCTCCTTATCTTCGATGATAAATGCATGATAATATTCTCGTAAATCGTTCCATTTTTCTGGATCGTATACCGTCCGGGGTCCCGCAAAGACTCGAGCGCAGGAGTAGTAGGCGTGCAGTTCCCAATACGAGTATTGAAACCAAAGATCCGGATCCAGGTCGTCTCTCAGGTTGGCCTCCCCTATGATTGTGTTGTAAGCATCGCGTCTGTCTGCCTCGTCCTTAATGTTTTCCAAGAGGGCCATGACAGCTGGATCTTCAATGCCGTCGCTATCCTCGCTGTCATAATCGTCATCGCTGTAATCGCCGTTGTTAAAGCGAAATTCGTCTTCGTCGTCGTAATCGTCACCGGAATAATAATCATCGTCCCCCGAATCGCCGGAGTCGTAATAATCATAATCCTCGGAATCGCCCGAATAGTCATCACTGTCCCCGCTGTCGAAATCGTCATCGAATTTGCTCCTGGTAAAGTCCAAAATCTTTAACTCGCGTTCCAATGCCTGCAGTGCGAATTCCGTATGCCACAACTGTTGTTGCTCTTCGCCTTCACCATTACTAACTACGCTGCCATCGGCACCAACTTCCATACCACCAACATCCGCTGCATCCATACCGCCTCCCTCCCTCAACGCTCGATCCAGCAATTTATTGGAACTTTCGGCATACTTCTCCAACGCCTCTTGGACTTTGATTTCGTATTCTTCCTCTTCGTCGTCTTCGTGGGCGTCGGTCACGTGCGGTAACACCTCATCGGCAACGTCCGCGGCAGCGGCTGCTACTGCCCCGATCATGGGATGATCGCGAATGAGGCGGAAGGCGAGGCATGATATTGCTACGGAGAGGAGGAAGGTGATCCTTCGTGCGGATGGCCGAGCGGGTCGATGGTGCACCATGACTAGTATGATATTGATATTATGATATCTATGTGCGTGGGATGCATGTTGTGGTGTTAGTTCTCAATACCATACTAAGGCCGTGATTTTGTTCACGAAACACGTAACACAGCAACTGGGCAACCGCGAATTTCGCGGTACTTTTGCGCAGTTGGGGGTTGACGATTTTGTTCCGCAACTGAACTGAAACACGTCAACTGGA
>JALLAS010000789.1:0-11370 GCA_036939415.1 Detonula confervacea
GAGGCTTGTAGTTTGAGTGGTCGCATATATGCGACCTTACCACTAATCCTGTTAAGTCGGATAGGAAGTTGGCAACAGAGCATCTGGCTTGAGTGTGATGGTGGCATGTCAAATGGAGAGCAAATCTCTTATGGGACATACAATGGAAGGTGGCGGGAGACAGCGAAGGGAGACTATGTGTAGACGAGATGTGCTTTACAGCAGGATAATCAGTGAATGAGACATTAGGTTTATTGTTATATGACTCGTCATCAAATACTGGGGAACCATCCTCGTCAGACAACGCCATGGCGTCGAAGTAGTTCTGGCTTGGGGCGGGGGCGAGCATGACGGCTGGTGCTGGAGTGGCGGGAGGGGCTAGGGTGACTGGGGCGGGCTGAAGTTGGCATTGAGGGACCTGGGGAGTAGGGGTGCTGACTCTATTGACACCAACTTCACATGGATGGCCTCTCTTGGCATCCTTCTTGGGCTGATCCCCCTTAAGAAACTGCAGGTACCATGCCTCCGCAAACTTCTTGGTGGTCGCAGAATCTTTCTTCGTGACGAAGATGCCCTGTGCTGCCACAGAACAGCCTTGCTTGCAGCAAAACTTGAGGCGTTCACTGTCTGACGTGTATTTCCAGGAGCAGCATGGGCAGATAGTGTTGGTGCAACAAACTTCTGCAACCTTGACCCAATATAGTGCACGTGGCGGCTGGTAATTTGGAGTCTTGTCTCTGGTTTTGTCTCAAGGATTGGGCGGCGGCGGCAATTGGGTGGGTGTTGGAGGGGAGGGAGCAGGGGGGCGACCGGCGACGGCACTTTGAGCAGCTGGAAGCGTCGATGGTAGGTCAGGGACCTGGCCATGGCGTTGCAAAGTCTGCAGACGGCCCTCTTCTTCCACCATTTCCCTCTCGAGGGATCTGATGGTAGCATTTGTGATTGGAGGATCATTCATGACATAGCAGTTCAACAAACCAGGATATTTGGAGGATTCCTAATTTACCAGTACAAACAGGGGCAGAATGTCAGACAGTTTCATTGAGCTGACAACTTGCTCAATGTCCCGGGCCCTCGTCATGTACACCCCACCGGGTTCATGGTAGGACTGCTCGAGTGCAACGAAGTCCCGGGCAGCTTTAATCTTGTAGGCAACGGTAGTGGAACTGACCAAAGATAAGAAGTGGGACAGCACCTTGAAGCTGTCAGTCCTGAATTCAGGCACATTCAAGATAGTGGCCTTAATTTGGTGGGGATTCGGCCTTCCTGGATGAGCTATTTCCGAATCCAGATGGATTGAGCCTCGGAGGTCGCATCTTTCTTGGACCAGTCAGTTAAATTTGCAAAAAACGAAACCTCCTTGAAGCACTTGATCTTCTTGAGCCATGAACACTTGTAAGCATTGAGGCCATCCCAATCAGGGAAGACAGGACGGTGGAAATCCAAAACCCTGGACAACAATGTAGACATTGACGTGATCATTGTCCTCTGGGCCTGACACAAAGCCTGAATGGCTGCATTGATACTGGGCTTAGGCTGAAGGGCAAACTGTTGGCCCTGATTGCCCTGTGGCACTTGGAGGGGCATGTCGGGCAGGGAAAATTGTGGCCGTTGTTGGTTGGCAAAGTGCACTTGAGGCTGTGCCTGAGCCTGATCCTGTGTATGAGCCATAGTTTGGGACTGGGGCTGGACTGGAGGCTGGGCTTTGAGCGGACTTGGAGGACGAAGCAGGGGCTGTGCCTGTGACTGAGCCAGTGATGGGCCTTGAGGGTGCATCTGCGGCTGGGCTTGAGGCAAAACTTTCTGGATGGTGGGCTGATTCTGGAGCAGAAGCAGAAACTGTGGCTGTTGCATTGGTCGGTTTGGATTTGTAGGCTGTGGCTGAAGAATGGTCACGGCGATTAGCACAAAAGACTGTTGCTGCTGCTGAAGGTGCATTGCGTACGCCTGCTGCTGGGCTAATGCCATATCAGCTTGCTGTTGTTGTTGTTGTTGTTGTTGGGCCACAAGAAGATCAGCCTGGTGTTTCTGTTGTTGCTAAGCTGTGGCATATTCGGCCTGCTGCTGGAGTTTGAAGGCGGCTATGGCATTGGCTTCCTGTTTCTTCTGGATGGTGATGGCCGCAGCTTCTTGTTTTTTGGAGCTGTGCCGCTGCCAACGCCGTCTCATTGTGGCGGCAGGAATCTTCTTCTGCATGCGCCGCCTCCTATTCAAATTGCTCTTGCTCGGCGATGGAGGCGACGTTGTTGTCTTTGGCGGCACCTTTGATGAACTCCGATGGGGAAGAAAAGAGAGGTGGTCTGCCGGTGCCAAGAACAGCCTTCTCTGCAAGAGATGCCGGTTTTTGATTGTTAACAGGCTGTTGGTTGGCGAGAGGCTTCTGATTGAATATGGGGATGGTGCGCTTGATGGGCGTCGACGACCACTTCTTTGTCCATTCCTCCGGGCTGCAGTTGAAGGGGGTCCAGAAAAACTTGTTATAGAGAGGAGATCAAGGCGGCTCCAATGGAACGCCTCAAGGCCAGCGGTGGTGGTGCAGAATTAGTGGTAGACATCGCCGTTGCCGGAATGGCAAATGGTGAATACACCGCTGTCAAGGGCCGGGTCAATGGCGGCGGCTGCGTCCGGAGCAGCGATCAATGCATTGGGAAAGCGGGCAAACAAGTTGATGAATCTTGTCACCGCCGCCGTGCGCCATTATCATGACGACGGCGGGCGGGCGGAGCCCATAAGGAAGCACACATTTGGTTGCTCAAAAACTGTAGTGCTGAGGAGAGGGCAACAATGCTTGGGATTGCTACTTGCAATCCATCAAGCTCTTGCCCCGATGTAGTGGTGAATCAACCTGATGGTGCGTGCTACACGTGAAAAAGCAGATAATTGAAGATGTGTGGCTTGTATTATTCTAATTTTGCTGTCACATCTCTGACTCATCAGAGTGGACACGTGACTCAAAACGGGGCTCAGCTCTATGATGTCTGAAATGGTGGGACTCAATACGGTACCAACTCCCCAACAAGGTACACATCGACTTGTGAGACTGTCGTAGGAGCAAGCCCCATGTTTTCTATGTGAAGGCCCACCATACATTTCTCTGGGGATGATATTTATGATTATTGTACAAGCTATCAAGGGATTGGAGTCTACTTGTGGTGGTCTTGTTAGCAGCATGGATAGCCCGGTGCTGCCTGATTGCTTCATCTGTTGCGCCATCTGGTATCACAGGGAGTTCCATCATACAAGTTGGCATCACAAATGGGGTGGACGAAAACAACTTATAAATAGGTGAGAAGGTAATACCACACAAGAAGCCATGTTTTCCTCTTTCCAAGTTGCATGGCACAGTATACAGTACTGCTCACACATGAGATTGTAGTAATGGGAAATCCATTCATCCAGTTTGGTAGTGGGTTGGAAGATAGAGCAATGCGTAGAATGATTTTAATTAGCTAGTGCCTAAATCGGATGACAGTTCCGATTTCGATTTAACTTCGTCAGTAGGTTATGCTGGCGGCTTTGA
The DNA here is from genome assembly GCA_036939415.1 of Detonula confervacea. Lineage (NCBI taxonomy): Eukaryota > Bacillariophyta > Thalassiosirophyceae > Thalassiosirales > Thalassiosiraceae > Detonula > Detonula confervacea. Next base: position 3,500 of record JALLAS010000789.1, read on the forward strand.
TGCTGCCATTGCTATTGCTGGCGTGATTCACGGTGTTGATCGTGAGGATGTCTCTCGATCGTCAGGGCTGTTCTAACTCCTGCCACGGCCTTACACGTGGAACTTAGCATATTGCACGTTGTTTCGTAGATCACAGTACTGCTCACACATGAGATTGTAGTAATGGGAAATCCATTCATAGTCGGTCATGTTGCACATGAAGATACATGGGCAATAGGAGGAGCAATGCTGGCCAGTAGATTTTTGGCGGCATTGTTATTGTAGCTCATTGCTTGTTATTGTCGCGGCAGTAAAGACTTCACACAAAGAACAAAAAAGCTATAAAGTAATCGACGCTCCAAAACAAAATGCAGAGATTTTTCAACTCAACACTAATAGCTTCTAATATATATCAAAGAGAGAGCCAGTAGATACGTAGTAAGCCGTGATCTCTACCATTAGCATGGGCCAATGACCACTTCCTTTGGCATAGCCAAGGGCTATTTGATTATGCCAATGTCAAATACCTCTTTTGCAGAAGCCATGGTTGACATGACCTTGGTCCACGTACATTAGCATGATGGGCCGGAAGAACTGAAGCAGCTGACCCGGCCCAGGGTAATTCCATCTGACTTGGACTTCACTTGGCTAGTTGACAATATAGAATGCTTACCAACTATTTCCAAGCTCTCATTCAGTGTAAAGTTCACTCCACTGATAATGTATGTTCGAGGACTTTTCATCTCCTCTGAGTTCTTACTATCAATCTTCTCCTTGAATGTTCTGGCCACTGCTAAATTATGCAACATATCTTCCACCCACCATTCAACTGAAGTCGATAAACTCCACTTGCTCTCGTCAGAGAACCAACCATTGGCATTCGGTAAAATTAATACCATGAATGCATTTTCTAAAACAATGATCGGGTGGACATTGCAGATGAATCCAATTAAGTCTGGAGTGTTTTCTTTGATAATCTCTTTCTCGGCTGCTGATGAGGACCATTTCCCTAGTCTTGCCAAATCACATTTTGTACCCTCCAACACTTTAGTTGCTGTCGTCGTTGTAAAATCCAATGTGTGGGGTTCAAGGTGGAATGCATATTCTTCATCCATCGTGCATATTGCTAAATAATGGCTGAAATTAGTAGTTTGTTGCCATTTAACCAAATTTAGAGGAGCGATGGCAGCTAGGTAGGACTGAAGCTGGACTACGAAAATCCGCAGAGAAAGAGAGTAGCATCATGATATCCTGATTGGAATGGAAGGATATGACGATATCCTTCTTCACGAACCTCATGAACCACTTCAAAAAGCGAGGACGAATGCAACGCCACAGGGTCTTCTTCTTGAAGCCATTATGCGCAGGAGTTCATTTGGTGGGCAATGCAATAAATGAAAATGGTACCCACGACCTACATTTGCCAAGCTTGATAGTTTTGCTAGGATATGAAACATTTGCAAACATGTTGCAGGTTGGATACAAAGAATGTGTGTCCGGATTTGTCTGCTTTCGTGAGTAAGATCGCCCGAGACAAGCGGCTTGATTATCAGAGAAAACGCTGACAGGAGAATAATACCACTATTGAGATTATTGAGGTCAATACAGATGCTGATTTAACTGGTTAAGAGAAGATATATTAAAATACAAAAGGAACAACAAGCGGCTTGGTTACCAGAGCAACGGCGGCAGGAGAATAGGAGCACTATTGAGAAGATCGAGGCCAAGACAGAGGTTGAATGATTTGATGGATAGAGGGACATTTTGGCCGCAAACGACAAGCGGCGAGAATAAGATAGAACACAAAGTGAACAGTGAAGTGTATGGTAATCCCGTGTGGGATATTGTGGCTCATCTAATATACAGTGATACAACTTTGGAAGAAGAGTTTCCACATGTGGCAACGCACCATCAACTCCATCAACTCGATTGGAAAAATATCAAGTCACTTGTTTCCTTTTCTCTAGATGTAGAGAATGTCGGTCAAGTTGATAATCACATTGACTTTGCCTTTATGGATAAAGACACCTTGTTTATCACGAAATATCAATCAATTTCAAACATTTTTATTCCTCTAACTTGACCAAATAAATGACATTCTCTATGATGAAAGATTGCTTGTATTGTACTGGATGTCAACAGATAATGATTTCGTAATTTCGAATTGACGCCTTAGAGTTAGAGGGATGGGGGGCAGACATCTTAATGGCATGGGAGTCTGCCTTGGAACTATTAATGAGTAGTGATAGTGACGAGGACCCCATTTGGTGATTGCTCTAAAACCACCATCTCCTCTGATTGCGATAAAGCCCACTTACTGGTCAGAGCAATAAAAGCCCGAGGAATACGGCTGGGGACTCGAGCAGTGACAACAAAGACCCAATTTTACGCATTGGAATGTAGGTATCTCCATGAGAAGGAAAACGTGGTTTCCGTCTAAATATTGTTTCGTTTTGAGAGATAACTTACATGGGAAGGTTTATCACGAAACTTCAATCAAATCCTCTCATGTGACAAGAAAATGACATTCTCTATGATGAAATATTGCTTGTTCTGGATGTCCACCTATGCAGTACAAGCCCGTAAACTCTCTACACACCCCATCTAGCATGCTCAAAAGTGAGATGTTTCAACTTCTTGAAGGTTGTGCTGATGCAGATGTAAGGTTCAAAATTGGGGGGGGCATCGATTCCTGCTCACAAACTTATCATGAGCATGAATTGTGAAGTACTGTTTGATTGTTGCAAGCAATGCAAAAGTATTGATACAATAGGGCATCACACATTTTTTAATCATTCTTGTCTGTATGAACATAAGGGAAAATCCTGATATTAAATAAACCATGAAAAAAGACACTCGGACGCTGCAGATAGATTTGCGTTAATCGATCTCAAAATCGAAGTAGAAGCATCTGTGGTTGAATCATTGGTGATTGATGTCAAAAACTTTGCAGACTGACTCCTCTTTGGTGACTCGAAGACATGTACAATAAATTACTGAAAGAGCATTTTATTGTCCCATCTTCTGATGACTATATTCTCAATGCAAGCCTATCGAATAAATTGAAAGAGTTGCCAAAGCCATACATATTGAATTGCCAAGAGAGCTATCGACAAGCTGCAACAATGAACATTTACTTTGACATTGGACCGCAATTTTCGGTTGACGAGTTGAGATGATAGTGTCACCAGCAATGGTTGGATGTCAATGGATCCAAGGGAATGTTCGTCTTCAAAAGTGACAAGCAGTGTGATTAATGACATTAAAAGGATGCATTTGGTATCCAGGAGACCTCTCTGTGCGAAATACTTCAATTGAAATTATCTCTTCAGCACCCCTGTAGTACACAACTTGTCATCATCATTGTTCATCAAAAGTCTCAAGACTCTCCTTCATTTGTATCAAAAAGGGATCTACTCTATCAGTTGTCATCTCCCTCGAGGAAACAATTTCTTTGAGGACTCTTTGGATTGACTCTGTCCCGACTTCGATATCCACTGCGCTTCCGACCACTGATTTCAATACCGTGTCATCGCCATCACCTTCAGAGGATCGAAACTTAGACATGGCTTGCAACATATCTGTGATAAGATTACGAAGCGCCAATGCCAGATTGGCCAAGGCTCCAGATGCAGCCTTGGTCAAGCGCTTCCGTTTGCCCCAACCGAAGAGAGTGAAAAGCCTCCCCACAGTTTCCAACAACACATAACAGGGAACAACATGATCAGGAAGAAGCTGACAGGACCTGGCGCCCATGGAAGAAGAGCAGCCATTGCTCTGATCTGCGAGGAAGGACTTCTGTGCTCTCTGAACCAGTTGCATCGTAGAATCAATGATTGAAACAGCTGCAGCCTCTCTTTCTGCAAGAGTATCATTTGCTGTAGAATTTCCATTGACCCCTTGAATGACAATGGTGATAGACTGGCACAAATTACAGCATGCATCCCATAGTGTTCGATCAATTTCATCCATATCTAATCCTTCCCTAAAATCTTTTGCCCTCAACAGGCTTTGTTGTAAACTTTGACAGCGGTGCATAGTTTCGTCCGTAGGCTTTGGGATCTTTCCCTTCTTAGGAGCATTAGCAGCCCCCATTGCCATAACTGCTCGGGTTAACAATCCATGCATGTGACCTCTACGCAAAGATTGCACAACCATTTCATGTTTTGTCAAGTGTGCATTCTTGTACAGTATTTCAAAATAATTGATAGTCAAGTCTCGATTGTCTGATGATGCAATATCATCAGTGTCGGTGCATTGGGAGGCATGGTGAATAATGGCAGGGGCATTGAAGTGCACTTCGGCATCAATGGACAGTTGCTCGGCACGTTCCAAATCGTCATCACTTCCGCAATATCCCTTCTCCATTCCCAACTTCACTGGCGGTAACTTCCCTTTTTGCTTAGTAGCGCCAGCCATGTCATTAGATACCAAATCACTGGGGATTAGCAATGGGGCGGCATCCATCAGTAGCCCCTTCGAATGAAGCAACTGTAAGCTCGGCCTCATCTTCTCCCTTTGAAACGTTGCCATCTCCTTGGCTTTGAACATTAGCCCATTTCGAAGAGACCTGGAGGCATAATCTTTTACTTCCTTTGATGTCGAACCATGCAGTCGCAATATGGATGCAGAAAGCTTGATTGCTGAGGTATAAAGACCCCCTTTGATCAGAGTGGATGAGATCAGATAGGAGCACGAATCGAGTTGAATTTGTTTGATGCCCAAGCCTTCATAAATCGACAGGGCGCGATGGGCGGCGTTGAGTTCAGAGTACACCCCAATAGCTGCAATTTTCAAGTGGGGATTGTAAGGAGAGTGATCGATGGCTTCTTCCAAAAGACCCGCGGCCCGCACAAGGTGGGGGTTGGTTGCAGCGTTGCTCTCCTTCGACGATTGTTTTGATGCCTCAAACTGCAAATACTGCGATGTCAGCAATACAATTTCATCTCCGGGCAGCACTTCTTTCTGGCCTCCGTCCTTGGGCGCAACTCCTGGCAAGAAGGCCAAACTGGTCCTCCACTCGGTCACCATTAGCGACGTAGAGGATGCATATGATTGCAACACAGCCAAGGATAGACTACCCAACTCCACAGCAATGCCGTAAACAACTTGCACGGCGAAGATGTAACTTCGCAACTTCTTCCTCCGTTCGCGGAATTCGTCCTGAGAAACCTCGCCCCCTTCTGATCCACCATTGGCAGCATTCGATTGACTATTCTTAGTCCACATCTCCTGGGCCCATTTAAGTAAATGCGATACATCATTTGAGATGTCGCTCAATGCGGCCACTTCCCCGGAAAGAGAGGCTTGAACCAAGATACTCAAATATGATCGAATATCCGCAAAGCAACAGGATGCCGACGGGCCAAATTGGTTCCCATAAGCGCAAATCTTATCACGAAGTAGAGTAACGTGTTCGTCCTTTTCGCCACCATTGATGATATCAGTAGTACCAGCCTGGCGTACTTTGATGGAAGCCAATTCCAGCGAAATCAAGTGAGGTCCTCGCAAAGCATGTTTCCCACTACCGTCAATTGCGGATATAACTTCGTTGGAAAATGATTGGCATCTTTCCCATCCTTCTTCATCCATCTTGGCGTTGATCTTTTGCACCTCCCCAGAAGAAGATGTCGAAGATTCCATCCAAACGCAAGCATCCACCAAACCCAACCAATACGTCCATTGATCCGGAAACGCGTGCAGCAATTCCCGATAGTACCCTTCCGCCTCCTTCCACAGACCCAGCTCCTGCGACAGCCGCGCGAGTCGCTCCAACTTCTTACGCTGCGTGTACGGCAGCATGGACCCCGCGTGATTCTCGATGGTGTCCTCGTCGTCGATCTGCGGCAAAACATCGTCCGTCGTACCAGAAGAACCACCACCGTCATCCTCCGAGGCTGCCGTCATGGGAGTGCACCGAATATTCTTCAATACCTCCAGCGCCTCCTCCTTTTTATGCTGCACCAACAGCGTTTCCAGGTAGACGTCCCAATCGTTTTCCGAGACCGTTCGCTGCACGGTCAGCACCATGCGCGAGCTCAGGGATTCGGCGAGTCGCGGCAGCAACGCCATTTTCTGCTTCGTTTTTTGCAGGTACCCGTCGATATCCTCCAAATTGGAACATTGCATTAGTTGGAGGAGATATATTCGTAAATGCTGCATGGCACTTGCATCCGCCATGGCGCCATCTTTTTCCGCATTGGTCAGCAATGACCGGATGGTTTCCAACGTCGCCACGAGCTCCTGCAAGCTTTCCTTGTACCACAGGCTGGAAATGGCCGTCCATTGGAAGTGGAGTGGTTGCGAGGATAGCTTGGCGAGTTGAAGGGATGCTGTGCGTATACGTAGGTGTTTCACATAGTATTATTGTAGGTAGAATCCATCCATTCGAAATGCAAAATACGCATCATGTTTGATATGTGAGAAATGCAAAAATACGGAATGGAGATCAAATTGGAAAACGAACGGTCGACACTCACACGTTTGCATCCGATCGTAATATTTGGCGACCCGAAGCAACGTTCGAAGCTTGGGCAATTGACCCCGCAACGCGGTCGACGCAGTACCGCCATCCCCCCCATCGTCCGTTTCCTTCCCATCCCCCGTGCTCTTCCCGACATTATTCCCAACGGTAACAACGACGTCCGAACAGTCGAACACGGCCTTGAAGTGAACGCACGCCGCCTCCTCCAACACGCTCTTGCATTCTTCCGCGACGTGTCGCCTTCGCGTGCTTCTGCCGCCGGCTTCGTCGCTTTTGCCGCTCAACGTCTCCACGGCCCGAAAGTACATTTCGGACATGGTATCGTACAATCCCTCCGCCCTCAGGGTGACGCAGATCGTTTGAAGGACCGTTTCGTCCGTCACGGGCGGCAACGATGCCGACGAGGACGATGATGCGACAGCCGTCGGCGCACCGCTGCTGCTGCTGCCGTTCTTTTTATTCTTTCCCCCCTTTTTGGATTTCGAGGATGGCTTGTTGGCGGAGGAGGCCTTATTATTGCTGCTGCTGCTACTGCCGCTGCCCCCGGGAGAAGCGGAAGGTGCCGACGACGACGGTTCCCCCTTCTCGGGCAAGGCGATGGGAGCGTAGGCCTCGACGTCCAGGCGATGCACGGCATCCATCGGGCGAACGTCCGGCGGCCCGCTACGGTTGTTGTTATTCTTATTGGCAGAAGCGGCGGCAGCAGCGTCGTCGACGAGATCGGCGGCGTCCGTCAGGGATGCGATTCGCTCGTGCAGCTCCCGCCATGCTTCGCCCGCCTTCGGCTTATTCTTCTTCTTCTTCCCCTCGTCGTCGTCATCGTCATCATCATCGTGCTCCTCCCCCGAAAATGCCACGTTGTGCGCCAAAACCTCCCACAGCAATAGCAATGCCTCGCGTCGCTTCCCGCTCCGTTCCAAGGCGTGCACCCGCAGCGCTCTCACGATGTCCCAATCCCCGGAGGAGGAGGACGATGATGGAGCCGTTAGCTTGAGCGCCTTGGAGTAATTGTGGGAATCGAGCGCCTGGTAGATGGGATGGAGGGTCCGGGAGGAGGTTTGCTCGTTGGGCGGAGCGGGTCGGGGGGAGAGCGGCGGCGGAGGCATGATGATGGATGATGGATGACGATGATGGATGACGATGATGATGATGATGATGATGTCGTGCAGAGCGGTGTTGGCGTTTGTTGACGGCGAGGCCTCTGCTTTGGATGATGGGAATAGCGTCCGGCCGTGTTGATTATCTATTTCGACGATTGCCCGCGGGGCTTTGGCTGGCTGTTGCCGCTGATATTGGGGACGGACGGTGATGGTTGGTTGGACAGCACAGGAATAGCAAGCAGGGCTTTTTTCTTGTAAATTTCATGTTGCACTACAATTTACATACTGCTATGATGTCTAGTCGATGC
>JALLAS010000790.1:0-11357 GCA_036939415.1 Detonula confervacea
CGGGATTGTTATTGTTGTACCTTGTCATGGGCGATGTATGTAATTTGAAAAGTGGCGATCGCACAGCATTGTTCAGTGATAACCAGCCTACAGTGCATTGGGTGCAACTCAGGGCTTCGAAAAGCTCTGACGTTGCAGGGCAGCTGCTTCGGGCGTTGGCATTGCGCATGAAAAAGGACGATGTCCCCCCATTGACACCGTTACATGTAGCCGGAAAACAAAATGCAATGCCAGATGTGCCATCGCGGTCGTTTGGAAGTGAGCCAAAATGACATCGCAAAAATGATGCCGACCTTTTATTGTTGTATAACTCAATGTCCCCCCTCCCAAATAAGCAATTGTGGACGGTGTATCGCCCAAGCTCCACGACTTTTTTGAAAGTGCTTTCCGTGTTGCGGATGCAGGATACTACAATGGGAGAGTGGTGGTGACTCACAAAACTGGGGAAGTTTATTGGACCAATTGGAACCTCTACTGCAAGGCTTTGGGAGTGGACCCTTATTTACAGGGGATCTCATACCAACCCCGGGCCCGATACCTCACAGGTTTTGCAGGGAAGGCTCGAGAAGGATATTGGGGCAGAGGCCGTCAAATCAGAAGTGGGTTGGTATCTGGCATGCTCTCGGCCATTGGCAAGGAGATCGCGCTGGTGTACGAGCACGACCCAACAAAGATAAGGGGCTCCGACAAGTTTGTGCCGCGGATCCAGGAAACACTTGATGGTTGGGCCAAGGACAATCCACCCACTATGAAAAAACTTCCGGTTGAGGCGGACGTGCCCGAGCAGATACTACGGTGGTGTTTAGTGGCTGGCGCTACGAGCGCAATGTGGGCCACAGGGGATTGGTGTTTGATAGCCTTGTATTGGCTGTTGCGGATAGGAGAATATACGGTTAAGGGAAAACGCAACACAACCAAACAAACTGTCCAATTCAAAATGGAGGATGTAACGTTTTTCACGGAATCCGATGAGGGAAAGATCACAAAACTGCCTTGGTCCGCACCGGATGAGCAGATTATGGCTGCGGCGAGCGCTACACTAAAATTGGATAATCAGAAAAATGGTTGGAAAGGCGTGTGCGTCCATCATGAGGCAAACGGTGATTCGTTTTTGTGTCCGATTCGAGCACTGGGGCGTCGCTATTACCACATTCGGAGCCATATACAGGATAGGAAGACATTACTATCAGCTTATTGGATAAATGGCGAACAACATGATTTGACGGACACGGAAGTACGGACAGTGCTAAAGAAAGCTGCTGACGAGCTCAACTATCCCCAGGAGCGCGGAATCCCTCTGGAACGGATAGACACATCACACTCTCTTTGGACGAGTGGCGCAAACGCAATGTCTTTGAATGGGTACACCAATCGGCAAATCCAGAACATGGGGCGCTGGCGAGGGCAAACGTTCAAAGAATACCTCCGTGAGGAACTCCATTGCTTTTCCAAGGGAATATCCAAAAGTATGAAGAAACTCTTTCGCTTCGTTACTGTGGCAGGAGGGGCCTACCACGATATCACAAGTGAAGTGATGACTACAAGGCCAAATTCCACCGCAACTACAGCGTAACCATGTGGTTATTGCTTCTTTGGCCGGTGGAGAGGGACCCAGGGAGCGAATGCACATATGAATGAAGGTAGTAGTTATTACCGGAAAAGTGATGATGCAGAGCTCTCTAACGAACCATCTGGGTGATGGTCCCCTAAAGGGTTAATAGGTGCCCGATTATAAAATAGAGTACACATAGGAGTGATAGGGAGTAGGAAGGAGTAGATAGGTACAATACTCTTAGGATGATATCAATTTTTGAGTATTTCCCTATGTATGTACCCAGAACATGAATGGGTATCGATTATCGATCGTAGGGGTCCCGCCCAATTCGTCTACCCGTTTCAAATCTACCCACAAGATCTTTTGGTTTTGGGGTACAAAGCTGGGTTGTTCTCATTGGATGGTGTTCTCATCGGCGGACTCCGCGCGCGCGCGCCGCCTAATATTGTACCCCCAAAATCCGGGAAGAAGAAATCCAGATCAATATTTCCCGCAATCCTCTGGACCCATCACAAAATACCGCTGACCGGGGATGGACGAGCGACCGCGTTCATCGCTCGCATCTCGCATCGATCTATGAGAATTAGATTGCAGTAGATACACGCACCTACCCCTGCTTTCTTCCTTGTCCAATAACGGGGTGGCTGTGTGTGGGAAACAAAGACCCGCGGCCTGCATAATCGCTGCATCTGGTATCATACGTCGAATAATCCACCTCTAACTATGATTCGCTATCTCCTGACGTCGTCGGCACCTCGAGCCATCGCCTCCTCTGGTGCACCATCATCATCGTCATCTGTAGTACGCACATCATCCATCGCTGCAAAGTCAGCCAGAGCTTCCAATCTTGCATCAATCCAAGCCCGCTCTGCAGCTGGATTCAAGTACCCCATCGCAAACCCTCGGCCATTCTCTGGTGTAGTCTCCGATAACAATTCCGAAGAAGAAGACGAAGAAGTAGAAGAATCACCCATAATAATCACAAACATCATAAACGAGCACCCCCCACGCAGAAAATCCCACTCCCAACGAGAAAAGATATTAGAATCCCTCCCAGTAACCTTCGCCGACATCTCCCGCGCCAACGTGGCAATACGCAACGGAATAAAACGCACGCCCTGCATCCAATCCTACTTCCTCTCCGAGCTATTAGGGGCGAATATATTTCTCAAACCCGAGATACAGCAGTTCACCGGCTCCTTCAAGGAGCGGGGGGCGAGGAATGCGATATTGACGCTTTTGCGAGAGTTGGGGGAGGAGAGGCTGCGGGAGACGGGGGTGATTGCGGCGAGCGCGGGGAATCATGCTCTGGCGCTGGCGTATCATGGGAAGGATTTGGGTGTGCCGGTTACGGTGGTCATGCCTACGGTTGCTCCGTTGGCCAAGGTTGATAAGTGCAGGGTGGGTATTATGTTTGTGCATGATGTATCTTGTGGTTCAACTTGCTGTTACAATAGTCGATGCAACCTTGTACCATCTGATTCTGTACATTGATGTTTGCTCACATCATATGAATCTGTAATCTGTCATACAATACCTGCTGTAGAAATTTGGAGCCACAATCATCATCAAAGGAGCACACATCGGCGAAGCAAAAGAATACGCCGAAACGCTCATATCCTCAACGGAAGGACTCGAATACGTCAACGGCTACGACGACCCCCCAATCGTCGCCGGAGCCGGTACCATCGGCATCGAAATCATCGAAGACGTGCCCTGCGTCGACGCCGTGGTGGTGCCCGTGGGCGGAGCCGGATTGATCGCCGGAATATCCTGCGCGGTCAAGACCCTCAAGCCGGACGTGATGGTGTACGGGGTCGAGCCCGAGTTTGCCGCGTCGTACACCGCGGCGCTGGAGGCGGGCATGCCGGTGCCTGCCGAGATCACTCCCACCTTGGCGGACGGGCTGGCGGTGCCCATGGTGGGCCCGCACGCTTTTGAAGTAGCGAGGCACTACGTCGATGAGTGCGTCACGTGCACGGAGAAGGAGGTGAGCTTGGCCATACTGCGATTGATCGAGAATGAGAAGATGGTGGTGGAAGGCGCAGGCGCCACCGGATTGGCGGCCTTGTTGCCCGGGGCGCAACTGGATCGGCCGGAGCTCAAGGGAAAGAATATCGTGGTACCTCTTTGCGGCGGTAATATTGACACAACCGTGCTGGGTAGAGTGTTGGAACGTGGTTTAGCGGCAGATGATAGGATGAAGAACTTTGTTGCCACAGTGTCGGATCGACCTGGAGGTATTGGAAGGTTAACGACACTGTTGGGAGATCACGGAGCGAGCATTAAGGATATGTATCATGAGCGTGCGTTTCTGCAGACCAATATCGATCATGTCCATGTGAAGGTGGTGGTGGAGTTGCAAGGGAAGGAGCACGCGGCGAAGATCGAGCAGGTTCTTACTGAGAATGGGTACAACCCTGTTTGGGGTGATTATATGATCTGAGACAGTACAGGTCTCTTATGCACATGAGTATTTTGTACAGTTAGAGAAAGTCAGTTAGGACTTGGTTTTAGGAGGATGTGTATGATCATAGGTGATGCCGCAGCATTGGTTGGCGATTGTTTGTAGCAACTTGTAGAAAAGAAACAATTCGAACCAATGCCCGCACACAAGAAGGTGATGCCTATCCAACATACAACGAAGACGAAGGTTGTGAAGGCATTATTTTAGCTAGAAATATCGCAGATAGTTATACATTTGAATGACAACACGACATGTGGACGCATCATTTGGTACGTGAACAAAATGATGCACACACAGTGAGGCAAAGAAACAAGCAATCTGAAACAAAGAATGCGAGCTATTGTACATAAATGAACATTAATTGTGATAGGTCATTCACAACACTATCTTTTCCTCCTTGCTGGAGAACCAATCCTTCCATAAACTGGATGCTTGTGATCCATCAACCTACTGGACGAGGAATGCAATGATTCCAGGTCAGATACATCTCCGCCTTTATCGTGATCGATACTGCCAACAGGCGGAAGCGTGAGCATTGGACCGTCTGATATTACTCTCCCTGAGTTCCTCCATGCAATTTCTCCGAATAACGGGCCTGAGAAGAGGGCTTTCATAACTTCGTCTCCGTCCTTGCGACAATGGGAAAGAACGCCCTTGTCATCCAGACTCTCGGCGGAATCTGAAGCAATGGTTGAGTTATCATCTTCGTCGTCTTCTGCTGATCGAGGTCTTAGAATTGGATGGTTGCTATGTTTCTGTCTAAATCCTCTGAGAAGTTTGTCCATTTCTCGCGGGAGTAAAAAGTTCTTCATCGACGCCATCCTCGTTGCGGTGTTACGATTTGGTCGTTGGTAAGTTCGTTGAGATCTGTAGCTCGACACGGTTCGCTGAGTTCTGAAGCTTTGTACACTCTCGGCATCGCTATTGTCGCCTCGTCTTCGTCCTGTTGATTTGCCCTTTCGTTTGTCATAATCGAAGGATCCAATTGGTTTGGATAAGTATGGCGAAGAAGCGAATTCCGGAGCAATGTTATATTTCCGATTCCTTCCGGCCCTCGAGCTTGCGACCGAGCTATCCATTTTGTCTCGAGGTTTCTCCTCGATGGAGTTAAGAAAATTAACGTCGCTTATCTTGGCAGTGATTTATTTATCCTTTCAATTGCATTGACCAAGATCGTGTTGGCTTCGTTCGCCATCTTCGAGTCAATCTCTTCGGCACAACCTTCCACTCGGTGCCATTTACTTGCTCAAGGCAGTTTTTCGTTGCAAATAAAAGTCAAACATTTGTTCGCTAAAAACAGAAAACTCACTCTAGAATCATCGTAAGCTTGGCAGTTTCTTGAAAAGCATCATAAACGTAAAATCTGCCCTATTTGAACGGCTATACAAACGCCAACGATGAAACGAATTATGAGGCTCAGACTCAAAAGCCAATCGGCATCTCATTGCATCATTCTCGAAGGCATTGACCATTGGAGGCATTTCGTTCAAGATTATTCATTATCACCATGGCTCGAAACGATAGAAAGAAGACGGATATTCCAGTTCCAGAGCCAAGACATCGCGTCGGCCCGAAGGGAGTGGTGTCGTCAGGTATTTCGTTCAGGGACCTTCCAGAGCCGTCGTTGGAAGAAATCCGAAAGATCTGTGAGCACTATCAGCAGAAATGTGCAGGGACGTATGATTCTCTTTCGTCAAGATACGTTTATCAAATGGCGACTGAGATCGAGCTTTTGGTGGATGCGCTCAAGCAAGGTGGATATGATGTGAGCGAGGGATCACTGTCAACGATGGGTGGCCGCGGATCAAAGGCCTCCTCCCACAAAGTCAGTAATCATCGGACGAGCAAAAAGACTTCAACGAAAAGTCGTACAAGACGCAAAACTGACAACAAGAGGAGTACCAGCTCAGTCTCTGATGACCAGCACCTACACGTATCTCGTCCCCGTACGGCCTCGGGCGTTAGATCAAGTCAGCATGAATCTTTCGGGAGGAGCACAAGAGAGTTTCCTTTGGATTATGTTGATGAAATCAGCGCTGATTCTTCTCCCAGAAGACATAAACATCACGTTCGCATCTCCAGCAGTCGCCGTGGCCAACGAAGAAATCTAGATTCACTATCTCACCTCAACTTGGAAGACCAAAATGAGGAAGTCTTGCGTTGGTTAAAGGAAGAGATGAAACGAAGCCAATCACTCATCAAACACTCAAAACATGTGCATAATACCGAGCTCGTCAATGCCAAGAAGGAGGTTGAAAAGGTCAAGAAGGCAGCCAAACTGCTTATAAAAGCCGTGCACAAAAAAGGAAAGGACAAAGCTGCCAAGTCTGAGGCGACTGCAGAATCGGAGAGGCGTCGGCGAATGAAGAGTCAGAAGATGGTCAAGGAATTGATACAATCTCATTCGTCGCAGATTGATGTACTGAAGAAAGGCCTTCGCCACAATGGATCGTCAGCAGCACATAATGTGGTAGACGACTGCTTCGGATCAGATCATGGAAGGTTCTTTCCCTGGGGTGAGCTGGAGGATGATAAAACGGATGTTTCGTTTAGCCTCTCGGATGCCTCAGATCTCACAAGTATCCTCGATGATCTTGCCGATGAGGCATATCAGCATTCATGCTGTTGAAATAATGTACCCTACTCGAAACGGCACTGGATCATGAATCTTCCGTCCTAAGACAGATCATTCGTTCCATCTTGCCAATGCTTTGATTAATGGGTTCCAAATGGTCTGACGAGCGTCATCGACAAACTTTGATTTGTAGGCTCACCAACCAGTATGTATCGCATTCAAAGAAGAAGTTGTATCCATTGAATGGAACATATCATGTTGAGGGCATTCTGAACATTGCGTTGCAATCGAATAATTTGTTTTCCATTGGATGGAACAACTAACTGTTCCTGTGCATATTAGGTACTTGGAGGCGAAATCAATCGTGCCTTAGCCCATTTCCATTAAGTATTATAACGTACAGCTCTATATTCTTCAATAAAGACATGATATTGAGGCCATGAAGCAATACATGTGCTGACTCCAATGCCACGCGATCTGTCTGAAATGCTGTGCTTCTGCTGGTGAGTTAGAATTGTCTCTAGGTTCATAAGTTATTGATCACAACAAGTTACTACATCAATACTCGGAACCACTTTTCTCCCATTGCGGAGATAGAGTCCTCGTAATGAGAGGTTGTCCATGCAACACTATGTTCGTGTTACGTGGCCAAGTCACACATGTCAAGGATTCCTCTCCTTGGTGGTGTCTGGTTTGAAACACTCTCTGCATCATTTACGCCAATCCAGCTATTCTGGAGTTGCAAAGTTATGCATCCGGCGTCATTAGACTACACTTCCGTAAGATTCTTATGAGGTGTCACTTTGTGAGCCTTTACTTTTCGGGACACCTTTTTACGAGGAACTGTTTTGGTATGTTCGTGTGGGCACACGTGCCCTTTTTTACGTCCATGAGGACATCGATGACCTGCAAGTTTGATCTGGGTTAGCTTCTTCCTCTTCTTTCCATGTTCAAAGCATCCGATGCAGTTGAAACAAATGTGCTCATCGTCCTTTTTGAATTTGCTTTCTGGCGTAGAGCAAACATGGCAATACGGGCAAGTGTGGCCTTTCTTTGGAACTTTGCATTGTTGAATGAAAAAGTTGGAAATGCTATACCATTAGTTGAGACGTGAGAGTATAAGAGAAAATCTAAGGCAAAACGGCAAAGCTTACCCAAACAGATCCTGCACGTGTAGCCTTTGCCGTTGCGTTTCAACGGTATCTGCTCGCACAAAAGGCTGAAGGCAATTTCAGACCAATCGCCAGGTTGCAGGCACTCTTTAAGTCTGTCTGCCTTTTTGCCATCAATACGTTGCTCGCTTAAAGCTTGATCAATGGTATCGGTGAGATCCTCCACAGACATCGCATGTGCTCCCGGCAGCTGGGCAGGAGGCTGTGCATTGATGCGTACTGTCAATCCTGCGGGTGCTGGTGGTCCGTCAACAGTTCCTTTGATGTCGAACAGGTTCAACGGATCCATGCACGAATCCATTGGACCTGCACCTTCAGCAAGGATGTCAGGAGGTGCTGTGGCTTCGGCCAAGAGCGTAGCCAGAGGCTGTTCGTTGGTATCAGTCGCACAACAGCGCTGCTTAGAAGGCTTCGTTTTGCCCAAGGAGAGCACAGAGTATTCCTCATCATCGCTAACAGGCCTCTTGATTTTCGCCTAGCAAGCGCAGGGTACAACATAAGAGATGTTAGCATCGTGTCTGTATTTGCGAACTCATGGCAGATCGAAAGATCTCTTCCAGAAATGGACACAACATACCTTCTTTCTCTCGGTTACTTCTGTGGGCTTGGTCGTTTCGTTGGAAGATCCTTCAGTGCCGATGGGTTTCATCAGATCCATTGGGTCAGAGAACATCCACCTATGCATGGGGTCGCCCCCATTAGCACCATCGGCAGCAGTGAGTTCAGGTTCAGGAAATTGAAACAACTCCTGTTCGCAATCCGAAAATGTTGGGTCTCCGACACAACTATCCATCAAGTCGCACAACGCATCTTTGGGTAGCCCGGGGCTTTCTAAAGACGACATGGTTTGGTGTCCGTTATTCTAATTAGTCTTTGTTCGGGCGGTGGCATAGACACGTAAGCGCAGACACAAGGCGCTCAATAAAATAATGTAGACTTGAAGGATCGAAGATTTGTGGGAAATGGTAAATCTTCACTGTCATGATGATGTGATCAGGAGTGAAGGTGTGACGACCTTGGTGCGACTGCACACGCTCATTTCCGCCTATGTAATATCTAGTGCCCAGACGTTGCGCTCGGCGCCGTCAACGGCCACGGCCGGGCGACTTGAACTTGACTGAAACATGCACGAATGAACGCATGCAGCGCAGGTACGATATCGTACGGCGAGCGGCGAGGGCCCCGCGCGCGGCTCGCTGCCTGGCGCGCATAGATCGCCGTATGATAGATTTAGATATTGTGCGATGCTGACTGACACCACACGGCACGGCTGGCTGGCCAGATGGATTACCATACTTTTCAACTTTCGACAGCTCAATCTGAGGACACATCATACACAGTCCCTCAGCAGCAAGAAAGCAAGCAGGAGAGGAAGGCTACGATACCATACTCTGCTGCTGAGGCCAGTATTTCTAACGCTAGTAATAGAATCGATTTTTATCTGTGATGCACAACTTCATAATGACCCATATGGCATGGTGCATCTACCTATCAATACCAAATTCCACATTTTGCACATTGTGCTTGGTGTTGATGATTGTTCATTGTAGATCATACCTAAGCATAATCTCTTTCCATTTAGTAGTGTAACATATCATACAACAGTTTCCATACTCTTCAATTAAGGCAGCACAGCATCGTCTTCGGAGCTTCTATCCTTGGATTGTCCCCCTTTTGCGCTATCACTCTTGGGCTCCGACTCTCCAGATGATGATGCAGGAAGGCTTTTCTCCAGAACATCTTGCCCTTCCAATTCCTCGCTACTCATTAATTCCTTCACGCGTCCTAAAACCTTTCCTAGCAATTGAGGTCCACGAAATACACCCATCGCAAATGCCTCCGTCACCCCCAAAGGCGAATCCTTATCTGTCTCCATAGGCCTCCTCTCCATCAAGAATCGTTGAAAACTAAAATATCGTTCCTTCTCCTCATTTCGTAGAAGTTCCCAATCCTCCGCCGCCTTCCGTTCAATCTCGCTCAATCCACTCTTGATGGAAGCATCCTTGGGCCTGACCAATTTTCCGTCGTTTGTTTCTCGGTCCTTCACGCGTTGCCTTTCTGCACGGATTATATCCCCAATATAGCGTTCAAATTCACCTAAAGGACCAGGGACATCGATAGGGCGAACGACCTCCCCGCCCCTTTGCCGTGATTGAACCATGCGGAACTTTTCAGATTCGATGACTTTGTCCAATGCCAACACTGCACGTGCTTCTGCCGCTCCAAGTGGTCCGGGTGATTTCGCATCTTTAGGTCGAATAGTACCAGATCTTACCCTGTCCACTTCTGAATCAGTGATTTCACTCAAGAATTGGATTGCGCGCCGTTCAAGCTCCGATAGAGGTCCTGCCTCCTCACCAGGGGACAGATCCTTGGGTCGGATCAATTCTCCATTGGATTCTGCTATGAGTTTGGCACGTTTCCCCTCCTCTTCAATGACGTCTGTGAGCCATTGCACTGCAGATTTTTCTGCATTACCCTACATAGTTTCATGTATTTTGTGACAGTACATCGTCGGTAATTGTATGCAATTAGATGAAAATGGTTACATACAAAGAATGCTATGATGGCTCTGCACAAAAGAAGTAAACAAATTATTTGGCACATACCAAGGGACCCCTTCTCTCGGCACCAGCATCCATAGGCCTAGCATACGCAGGGTCCTCACCCATCATACTTGCCATCCATTCTTCCTCCATCCGATTGGCTTCGTTCTTTTTGAATAGAGCAGATCGCCATTTGTAATCCACGAGACTCAGGGAGGCAACATCGCCTAGAGCTTTTTTGAAGACATCTCTTTTCCTTCGTCGTGCCTATGTAAACATAACCGAAAATGATGTGAGCTTATTGTAACGATACGATTGACTTGACATGTTGTGCGTAGCTTCCTTCCGGGCTAATTGTCATAATATTATCAAGTAAGCCCAAAATAAATTTCTACGCCACTCACAGAAGTGTTCTCCTCTTCGCCATCATCAAAGGATAAACCAGCAGTTTTCTCTTCGACGATGGCATCAATAAATTCATCTTCTTTGCTCGTCTGTGATAATAAACGCGAATGTATTATTCGAGAATGATGTGATGATTCTGAGTGATGCTGCTGCAAGAAATAAGAAGAATGTCGTTGCCGTCTTAGCGGCTTCGACATTGCCGCAGCAGCAGGTCCATCCACTGGAAACCCATTGACAACGATAGAAGTCGATTGAAGGTCGAATAGGATGGCGGTAAGGCCGAGACCTGCCACCGTAGGGGCTGCTACTGCGTCCAAGAATCTCATGGTCACGGTTGTTTGGCTTGGGTTTGGGTGACGGCGAATTTCTGTTGATGTTGTGATTGCGGGATTTGGGATGGGCAAAAATAATGGTTGACACGGGAACACGTGTTCCTGTCGCATCTAGTCGATGTTGAAGTTATTTGATCGCAAAAGTATCCAATTTATGTGTCCGATACTTATACTATCCGGATATTATATCCAATACGTATCCAATATCCAAGCAAAAAGCAAAGCATGTACAGTGGAGTACCACGAACTGTACCCGGGGGGGGTATAAAATTTTTGGCTAGACTGTGCTCAAGGATCTGGGTGGG
>JALLAS010000791.1:0-11551 GCA_036939415.1 Detonula confervacea
ACTTTCTGGGAAAATTTGACCTCAAAGGAATTCCTCCAGCTCCTCGTGGTGTACCTCAAATCGAAGTTTCGTTTGCGATTGATGCCAATGGTATCCTTCAGGTGTCCGCAGAAGATAAAGGGACTGGCAAGGCTGAATCAATCACAATCACAGCCGACACGGGTCGCCTTTCACAAGAAGAGATTGACAGAATGGTTGAAGAAGCTGCGCAATACGCAGAGGAAGATAAGATCTTGAAGGACAACATCGATTGCCGCAATGGGCTCGAATCATACTTGTATAACCTGAAGAATACTCTTGATGACGATGGCACGGCTGATGGTACCATTTCTGTTGAAGAAAAGAAAGAGCTGCACGACATTACCAACGAAGCACTGGATTGGATGGAAGGCAATGTGGAGGCAGAATTGGATGAATGCTTGGCCAAGCAAAAGGAAATCGAGAACTTGGCCAATCCCATCATGAGGAGTTTCTGATGATGATATTGACTTCGGAGACGATGAATTGTGAAGTGTTTGACAGGGACAAGAGCAGGGGTGATACACGTTTGGCATTTAGATACTTAGCTAAGTTTGTTTAGGCAACAATTATTTGCGAGCTGAGAAATAAGAGCTTTTAACACAATATTTCAACCGTAGGAGGATATCCAGAAGAAGAGAATAAAAGAACTCACCGCCATACAGCGAGTACCTACTATCTCGGCACACTTCTGAATAAGTTGAAATGTCATGTGTTATTGCTGACTCGAATCTCCTATGTAGACGCAGGCGAAACTGATGTATTCCAGGCAGGCAGGTGGTCGTACAAGGAGTTGTCATTCAGTATGGTATTGTTGTACCATACTTCTCCAGAACTTAGATTCAACTTTTGAGAACATCTTCGATCTAGTGGACTTCCTAAAGCAAATTGTCGAGGCGTCCTTTTCCCAAACATACTGGGAACCTCTGTGAACACTCCAGCCAGTGTAATTGAAAAAGATGTGATATTACATATGTACATTAACAATATTCTTTGACAAGCTAAATAGAAAATCAATGATTCAGCTCATGTATTGTGTCCGGTCAAATGTGCATCACAGATGCCACCAAACTCATCATTTTCTTCCTCCGTAACCAAGTGAAGCACTGATTCCAACGTCATGAGCATCGCCGACAATAACACAACGAAACCAATAGAGAATGCAATATAGGAATTGCGTTGACTCTTGGCTAATATGCGTGACATAATTGTCTGTCCAAGCATCGTGGCGAGGAATCCTAGGATCAGGCCAACAACGGCGTAGTCTTTGACCATGAGGCCATACACGGAGAAGGTAGTCGTTGCCGTAAAGCTTGTGAACAGGATCATGCACGCCGATGTGGCTGATGCGACAGCTGGATGCACTCCCATCGCAAGCATCAAAGGGCCCTTGATGATTCCTCCCCCGATGCCGAACATTCCCGCACAGAATCCTGCCAGGGTGCTGATGAGAGGGTATATTATTGTAGACTTTCGATCCCATCTGAGGTCATCGTCAAGGTAGACGAACCCTGCTTGGACTTTCCGTACGGTGTCTCTCAACACGAATTTACGGCCCAGCCATGACGCGAACAATATGCAGACCAGCAAGAGTCCTTGCGCTGCCCAAAATACGGTAGATCCACACTCTATCCCTACAGGGGATTCAAAACCGCCTCCCCCCTTGAGAATGTTGATGAGCAGAACTATGCCGAACATTCCAACGATGAGGAGGACATTCCTTGGTCTTGGATTTCTCTGCTCTTCTAGGATTTTTTCTATTAGTACTGAATTGTCAAAATCCGGCAAATCTTCAGCGCTACTGCTACTGTCGTCTTCATCTGCATCATCAAGTTGAATGCTCCTGAGGTCACTGGTACCATGCCTGAGAGTCGGTGGGTGATGACTGTTATCAACTTCATGCAGAGAGAGCCCTGTGAAGTTATTGCTCTCCATATTATCATCTTCCTCTTCACTCCATAAACCATCATTCTCATTTAATAGCAGATACTCATTCTTGCCATGTTTGTCAAACTTGGATTCGGGTATCATAGTTGTCGTGTCAACCGCCAATGTCCTCGTTCCGATGTTCTGTCTCGTTATCTCTTCCGTCTCCTTGTCGTACAATTTTCTCGCCTTATGAAGTGTATTGTATGCTGTGAATGCCAACAATACCACTAATAAGACAGCAATAACCATCTCAGGAAGCACTTTGTTCAAATTTGCCCCGATGAGGGCGCCGGCCAAGGTCGGGGGTTCCATAACGACGATCAAGTCCCAATCGATCAAAGGTCGATCGGCCGTGGGATGCCTCTTCCTCCAATTTCGCAAGGTATTGGCAATGGCGCCCCCGAAGACTGTTATATTGCTGAGCGGAATGGCGTGTTTGGGCAAGAAGCCGAGGATGAGAATGTAGACGGGGACGAGAATACCGCCGCCCCCTATCCCTCCTCCGGCAGCGATGATGAGTCCGAGAGCGGCGATGAAAAACCCAATGTAATCGGACGTTTGTAGGGGTATGAGCGAGTCATGATCCGACGGATGGTTATTGATGATGGAGGTTGTGTTATCAGCTTGCTGGATGGAGGAGAGGTGGAAGTTTGCATGATCCGAAATGATGGGGCTATGCTCGTTGGACTTAAAGAGAAATTGGGATGGTGAATCGGCCGCGGAAGATATTGCGAGGAGGGCGACCGCGAGGGCCGCCGTGAGGAGCAAACGGGCGGACATGCTGCGCCGGCGTTGCTTGCAATATTTGTGGACGCAGTTCTTATGGATTACTCATCAGGTATTTGTGACGAACATTTTGCAGACAGATAAAGAGACGTTGTCGATGGTGGTCGTGGTGAGAATTCTGGCTCGTTTGTTTCTTCTTCGCCGCGGGCTTGCCGGTAGCTAGCTGTTCGTTGGAAGGACGCGTGTATAGGAGTAAGCAACTTATACAAAGGAATAAAATTACTTTTATTAATACTAAGTGATATTCTATAGTTGGTGGTTTGAAATTAATATATAAGTATATTTACGTAATACTACAACTGATCGTTCCTCTTCCAATGATCGTCTGCCGCGCCTACCTGCATTTTTGTCGGGGTAGCGGTCAGTAACTTCAACTGTCGTCAGTAACCAGAGGAACACAGGATGGAATGATGTTGATGATGCAGTTGATGAACGTATCTAGTTGATTGATGGTCCTTCCACCCCTTTCACCCCCCTCTCGGTTTTGCTCGCCCTGTTTCGGTCAGCCAATGAAATCCAACGATAGTTTCCACATGGTTCTGACCTGTTCTTGCGAGACATTTACCTTAAAAATTCTAACGATTTGTTCTTTGATCAGTCTAAAATTACATTCACATCTTTTATTACAGTGGTTGTTTGTGCATTTGGAAATTTCTGTCAATAACTTCCTCCTAATAATGCTGCGGTGGTGCATCTGAGTGTGGTTGGATGCTCTGACACGAAATATTCTGTGCCAAACTCATGCTAGCAACGCCGCCTTCCTGCTTGCCTCGCGCGCCTTGTAGCCTCCTGGTCACTGTGATTCAATTGCCTGTCTTGTATCTGTCACTTTCGCGCAGCAAAGGCTTGATTTGGGTGCTATGGGGCAGATAAACGTTCAAACTGTTAGCTGGTGGCATGTTGGGTTCCTCTTTTTGGATGAAATTCAATGAAAGCTAGCTGTCGCTTCGATTCGATTTGTCCGCCCATTCAACAAAGAGGACGCTCCTTCGCTTTCCTTCATCAAGGTTACCATGTGTTGTCTGTATTGATTCTAATGATATAGGGCTATCCCAATCGAAATCATCATTCGATGTAACTCTTGGCTTATCCTCCCCCGATTCAAGGTGCTCAATATCATCATTAGTCTCGATTGGTATCCTATCCACTACATTTGAACACCTTGATTTCAGTATGTAGTTTGTCAATAACTGGTCGTCTGATGCCTCCAACAGATAAAGATGGCAAAAGCTCAGTGCAGTGGATGTTAATTCATGGCTCGAGAGTTGATCTGCCTCAGACATGGAGGTTAGTGTCGCCCGTAACTGGATTGTACCGGTGTTTCTACCCTTTTCATCGTAAATAGAGCAGATAGCAGGAGCAGATGGTGAGGACTCCGACACTAATATTCTACCACTACCAATCGTGGCATGCTTTTGCCGTCTGCGCCATTCCTTCACAATTATTTCTGCTTTGTGTGTCTTGCCATTTCCTACCCTCACTTTCATGTCTATCTTCTCTAGCCAATTTCTAGAGCTTTTAATCAGACTTCTACAGCGAGACCTTCCATTCGCGACAATCACATATGGGTTACCATTTTTTGATCGAGCCAAATTAGCTGAGATCAGCTCTAGCTGCAGCTGGTGTGTGCGCAGACCTTCTTTTTTGGATGTTGCCAAGGTGGCCAAATGGCCAATGACCGCACCTTCTGCAACATTAGCAATTCCTCCGGTTGAATCCATTGTTCGGATTGATCCTTTCTGAAACACGTAAAGAGAGTGACATTCCTTTCCAATTTCTGACAAATGTTCACCTGGCACTGCAATGTATGGTTTCAATGTTTTCATCAGACTGAAAATAGCACCGTCGGAATAATCATCAAAGTGTGAGCACTCTCTCAATGGATCAAAGCAAAAATTGGAAAGAATCTCGCTCTTTAGTGGTGAGGAAAGGTCACTGATGATCTCATTCTCGTCAATGTTTTGCAACTCATTGTCAGCAAATGCATAATATTGGAGAATGCGCGTTTGGAGATCTCCGTCCACATGATTTGAGCTCATGAAAAGTTTGCTGCATTGAATTCTTCTATTGTTCGTTCCTGCCTGATGGTCCTTTTTTGCCAAAATCGAGGCTAAGACAGCAGTAAGGCCAGCATCACATATCACTGCCCCCACAGCCATGGCCACCATTGCCAGCACCCGCTCACGTATTGTCACAATTGGAACTGATCCATAACCAATCGTTGTTATTGTATACAATGACCAATAAAAGGATCTCAGATACCTCCTTCCTGTTGACTCTTCTTCCATTTCATCCACCATTATCCATGTCTCCTTTACTTCTGACTCATACACTGTTCCCTTAAACAGATCATTGTCATGTGACTCTTCTCGAATTCCTATCAAATGGAATATACAACTAAACCAGTGACAGAGAAATATTATGATCACGAAGATTTGGCAAACACGCAACGTCGCTGTGGTCACAACGAAACGTGTTCTTGTGTTCACGATTTCAACCAAACCTTCCAGATACTTGCCAAATCGCACTGCTCTTATGAACTGAAGCATTCGAGATAGCCCATACGCGGGGATATCACCTGAGAAATACACAAAAAGAGAAACTGGGGCTGCTGATAGTAAATCATATATGAATTCGTCGCTTCGATATATCTTTCCAAAATGTCGTGGTGAGGATATCATAAATCCGTCTTTCACTACAGCAAACTTTCGCATCCTGCAAAAAATGTCTGCAACGAATAACATGTCCACCGTCAAATCCATCAAAAAAAGGCCAGGATGGATAAATTCTCTCGCAAATGATATTTCCATCGGAATGGCCATGATTAAATAGAGAAGCGCCACAAAGGTGGAAATATCCCATGCTACTCTGAATTTGCTATCAGGAAGAATGACTCCTTTCGAAACTTTTATGATCCCATCATCAGCCTCTAAGAATCGAACCATTTTGGATGAGCTCAAATTTTGGATAGTCTTTTCTATTGATGTCTTGGCTTCTTGAAGAGTTTGGTGATGGACTGAGAGATGTTCTTTGAACTTCGCAACGAGTTCATAGTCACAAAGAATGCGCAAAAAGTCGTCCATGCTTAGTTGGAAGGTTTCGCATGCATCCACCGTCTTTGCAGTGCAGATGTGGGGCTCGAACATGAAAAACGAACTTTCCCCTAAAATGCAATGAGAAACCGTCTTAAACTTGACATTTTGAGCGGTCAGGAGATCAATTGCTCCCTTGTAGGCGAAA
Organism: Detonula confervacea; assembly: GCA_036939415.1. Lineage (NCBI taxonomy): Eukaryota > Bacillariophyta > Thalassiosirophyceae > Thalassiosirales > Thalassiosiraceae > Detonula > Detonula confervacea. Next base: position 5,974 of record JALLAS010000791.1, read on the forward strand.
AAGAGAACATCGCAACGTTCACCCTCTCGAAACAGGCAGTCATCGGGCAGATAAATTTCGAGGTCCAGGCTCTGCACCACATGAGCAATAACATCAGCTGCACAATCTTTTATGAAGAATGTCTTCTCGATATACACACTCGTCATATTCGTGATGAGATCAGACTTCAAATTTGATGGAATGTACCTCATCAGCTTCTCCCCTTTAACTCCCAAATGGCTGCGCCATAACTGCTCATAGTATGCACCAATCTTCGCTCTCACAGATTCAGGCAAGCACAGATTTTGGGCATACGTATTGGCTTTGTCTGTTTTCATTTTGTAGAGACTTGAGGTCACATCGAGTTGAGAGACAATATCCTCCAGTGAAGCAATTACTAATGTGTAAACCATCATTCCAACAATGAGAATCAACGTTGAATACAGTACCTCTTGCATGGAGCCCAAATCCCCTGTAATATCGCCATAGCCCACAGTGCTGATGGTTGCCATGGCCCAGTACAAACCTGCAGTATATTGCTTGCCGACTGTTTGGAAAGGCACAGCAGTCCCTGGGCATTGGGGGGAAGAGTCAATGAGGCCCTCATTGTTTGCCCAGTTATTCTGGCCATCAATGTTGCCACTATTGGCGTGTTGGTTGAAGTTGGCTATGGCAAAAAAGACGCATGANTGCCAGGAGCAAGATGACTAGCAGGAGCTTCGAGACCTTGAGTGGATTCTTTGGAACTTTGACTCCAGCCTTGGCTAAACTTGATTCCACCCGCCTTATCAAAGAGGGCATTTCAATTGCTCGAAGGAGCTTGTTCAAGCGAAAAAGTGACCACGTTTGAAGCTTCCAAAGTGGGCAAAGTGTTGGGACTGCTAGCACAACAGCTTCAACTGGCAAAGCACACAGAACATGATATTTCTGTTTTCCAGACTTTAGGTATTGCTTCCAAATGTCTCGATGCCTGACAACTAGGTTGTTGTTTTCGTCGTAGAATGCCAAAAATGCTGCACGGAATATGATATCAGCAAAGAAAAGCAAATCCCCAAAATAATCGAAAAACACCCAAGCCATTGAGATCTCGTGATTCTCCAGGAATGCAACTCGAAAAGGTACAGCAATCATGCTGTACATAGTGACACCTAGAATGAGACCAATCCACGCCTGCATGAAGTAGCTATCAGGATGGAGGTAAAGAGCTGACTTTTGCTTCGCTTTTTCTGCTGCCTTCAATGCACCCCATACTGAGGCCCGTCGCCGTGCATCATCTGTTTTCGATGTTATTTGCTTCAACAGAGAGCGAGAACTTGGGAAGTCGCCGAGAATGCTTCGAAAGACTGACCTTCTTAGTATCCAGATCTCACACTCAGTGGCTGTTCTAGCCATGAATGGATTCTTGGCCCAACTCTCAACAAGACAACCTTCAGCAAAACTATCATTTGAATCAAGTTTACGGATCACCTTGAGGGTTTCGTCATCATTTTCTACCAGCAAATCAACTCTCCCTTTCTTAATGAAGTACATGCTGTCAGATGGAACATCAGTGGTCAATATCATGTATTCTGCCCCATAGAATGCTTGTTCCATGGACACCATGATCTTGCGGATAAAGCCTGACTCGCAATCAGCAAAGAAGTCACAACCCCCCACCATAGGCTGCGTGATGTGAACTAGCAAGTTTGTTGCTAAGTGGTCTGGGACAGCATCGCGTAATAGCACTGTTTCACTCAAACCAGCTTGTTCCTGCTCAACATAATCAAAGTATTCTATCACTTTTTGAGAACTTTCATGCGGGATTTTGTGTCGATCCATGAATCTTTTGATGCAATTCAATTTGTGCTCGTAGTTGTTCTCTGACAGTTCTGCATCATGAAAAAAACTCGTCACGTTAGCAACTACTGCTGCAGTGAACGTTGCTCCTACAGCCCCTACAAACAACGCGTAAACTGTTTCGGTGAAATCCCGGGGGGTCAAATCTCCATAACCAACGGTGGTTAGTGTAGTAATTGCCCAATAGACCGAAACAATTGCACTTTCATCAGGTCTCATGGCGTTCCATCCAGCACTGCTCCAGACTACTAGAAGCAGGCTATATGAAAGCATCAAGAGGATTGATCTTTGAGTTTCATTCATCTTCACATCCAAGCATGCATCCAGATGTTTCTGAAGGTTCGAAATGACTTGAGGAATTTGTATCACCCGGACCAACTTCGTGAGTCGAAATATTGCATGATAGCTGCCTGTTCCTGCAGAAATTAAGTCAAAGGGTACAACTGCCAATAAATCTATCTTGAACTTTTTGGATGATAGATATTGGCGCCTGATTGCTGATGACTCCGAGACAACAACCGTCTTTCCGTTTTCATAACTGGCATAAGAATAAATGGTTGACCGGGCAATCATATCCGCGATGAACACGAGGTCTACACAATAATCCATAATGAAGTGTAGATCATAAGCTGAATCTAGAATTTTCGCTCGCTGGTATGATGCAATCCTGACAGGATTATCAATTGCATAGTACAAAATGGCAGCAATGGATACAATGTCCCAACACAAATGAATCCTCGAGCTTGGTTGGATACGAAACTCATTTGTCTTGGTCTCATTCTCCCTCATCATGTTTTTTAATTTGCTTCGACCTTTCCCACCCAAAACGCTGGTTGCTGTGGTCAGGACTTTCTTGAGGTTCTCTTTGGTTGCATGGATGGTTTCAATGCATCCTGCATCTTCACTTGGACGAAATGTAAACCCCATCGATGAAAAAGAAAAATGATGATTGTGTGGGTGGCTCATAACTGTTTTGAAGGCATCGAACGTTAGAACTAGAGCTTCAGTGAATTCAGCTGCTTGGACGCCCACTTGATTCGTTGTTGCAAAGAGCAGTTGATAATCTCCAATAAAATCCCCTGATAGCAAAGCTCCTGCTGCATCAGGTACACCTGCCACGCGTATTTCAGCTCTCCCACTTTTGATGATGACTAATTCTCTTTGCATTTCCCCCTGATAGAGAATGAATGACCCTGGTGTGAATATCCGGCGTGTCAGCGCAGTGGCAGCCAATGATAAAAACATTTCACTCCTCCCCTCTTTTTTGAAGAATGGGACTTTAGTAAGCATGTCCATGTGGAGTTCTGCCAATTCAGTCAACAGACGAGGTGGCAATTCATCAAGAAGAACTTCGTCCAATATTCCATGTTGTGAGCGGCTCAAATAGGAAAAGTATGTTGTCATCCGATGCCTCAATTGTGTTGGGACTTTCCTGTGAGTCAGCCAACGTGATATTGTATCCATTTCATGACGAAATTGCATATTCACCACATCAAGATTAGCAAGAACTGATGTCATGTTGGCAATTGTTAGTGCATAGGCAAACACTCCAAATATCATGAAAGCACAAGCAAGACCCATTTCGACTGACGACTTCGACGGCACCACAGAATCGCCATAGCCAATGGTAAAGATCGTCTGCATGAGGAAGTATATCGATCGTGCGAAAAACCTTGTTTGAGGACAGTCATCGCATTTGATATTTGGGTCTGCCTCACATACACGGGTATCCATAACATCTGTGATCACAGAGTCTTCCGAAACCCACATTTCTTCTCCGAGAATATCATCCACAAAGTCCTCAGGCGGTGGGCAGATGTCATCAACAACCAATAAGGTCGACAAGCCAAAGTAAAGACAGCCGCATTCACACATAAATAGAAGCATGAAGAAAAGAATGATATACATTCGGAAGACGGGCTCGTTCACCGGTTCTTTCCGCGCTCGAAATTTCTTCAACTCTTGGAATTGCCCAGGAAGATGCAACACGCGGATCATACGCAGAACATTAAAGTATGTTAGCACTGAACTCTGCTGGCTTGCACTCAGAAATGGAGAGATGGGAAGCTTCAGGATTGGTATACACGCCACAGCATTGATGAAGAATGTAAGCGACCTCCTATATTTCGCACTAATCAGTTGTGGATCCGTCACAGTTTGACCAGTATTCTCATCAACGTATGGTCGATAGAAGCGAAGTATTGTATCTGCCACAAAGATGAAGTCAAAGACCACATCCAATGAAATCAGTATCTGTGGTGTCTTGTCCCCAGACATGATGAATATCCGTATTGGGGTTAAAACCGAGTTGTACCAAATGACCAGAAATATGAACCCCTCCCACCCAACACGGACAAGAGAGTCCGGCAGGAAAAGCCGAGCAATGCGGTTAGCTAATCCGGGAGGCCCATTGGATGACGTTTCGTCTAAGGTAAACGAACTGATCTTTTGAGTCCTCATTGCATCAGTTGATTCGCAATTATTCGAATTTCGCGGAGCTACCGAATAATGAACACGGCACTGGATGAGCTGAACTCCATGAATAATCCCATATTTTTGTTTACCTCATGGGAGGATTGAATTCCAATCGATGATGGCGTTGTCAGTGAGTAATTGATTGCCATTGCAATGCATCCTTCGATCGTGGTTCGCTGGAACTTGCCTGCAAAGCGTGCATTCATCATTGGCCAAGGCGGCCCAGGACAAATTACCCAAACGTTTTTGAATTTAAAATTGTGTGACCTGTGACCCCTCCACAATGGCTGTTCATTTTGAGCCAGCCAACTTTGGGCCAACAAACTGTTTTGACCTTCATCATTCTTCACAAGACTTTGGTTGGTTTACCCATGGCCTTGATTTCCCCCACAATATTCTCAATTAAAGATCTTTCTTCGTCATTGAAAGGCAAGAGAGGCATTGCATAGCTTTTTTTGCATATCCCGAGAATGTACAAAGACGTTTTTGTGGCTTGGACGAACCTCCCATTCGCCATATCACATATCACATGGATCGATTTCAGTGTATCAATCTTCGTTAAAGCGTCACTTTCCATCGCCTTATCATCTGCAATGGTCGCTTGCCTCGGGAAAGATATTGGACCCACCCACAACTCCACCGTCTCCTCCCATGCGGATGACTTGTGCAACATGCCACTCAGCCCCGGTTAACATAGACCAAGAAGGGCATACATCTTTCTTTATTTGACACAACTGTGAAATGTGGTTCAAATCAAAGCTGCTGCCTTTTATTCTCAATATGCGTCCTTCGTCCCCGTACGGATTGGCAAGTTGCTTCACCGTCTCTATTTCGAACGTAAGTTTCGTCAATGCAGGCATTTTGTATAAGAATATTGGCAATTTTGTGTGCTTTACCACATGCTGCACATAATTTTTGAGTTCGGCTTGAGTGATGGGAAAGTAAAACGGAGGAGCAATCACAACTGCATCTGCTCCAAATGCCGCGGCATGGTCCGCTAATGATATTTTTTCTTGGATAATCGTACCCGACACACCGACAAGAACAGTAACTGCTTTGTTCCCACTGTATTTGACAGTTAATATGTCGTTGACAGCAGCGCAACACAATGACACGAATTCTCGACGTAATTTGCGCGACAAACTTGGACCTTCGCCTGTGGAGCCCAGGATGAATATGCCGGCGACTCCGCCAGAAACTACGTGGTCAATTGAGCGCCGGGTTGCGTCATGGTCAATTGACCATCTCGCGGCAGGCGTTCCCGCCACAAAATAAGATAAAGTTTCCT
>JALLAS010000792.1:0-12174 GCA_036939415.1 Detonula confervacea
ATAGATTCAATTAAATTTTGAATGCAAATTGGGAACTTCGTGGAGTTTCAGATTGATTGGAAAATCCGCTCAGGCCCAAAAATGGCGGGAAAAGGTATGATCAGAACTACTCGTGGGACGCCCACTACCTATGTTCTTAGATGTATAATATCCTCATTACTATCATAGCTCTAAGTACCTACCTATCATATGCTACATACCTTTTTTAGCTACAAGTACATAACAACACGAATATTATTCTTTTTAGCTACAAGTACATAACAACACGAATATTATTACATAACCAGATGCTGTTTCTAGGATTGAATAAGAAATAAGATACGTTGTACCATGATACCTAGTAATAATATCCTGCTTACTGTCATAGCTCTAAGTAGGTGTTTGTGACGAACTCACTTACCAACAGACACAGATCCTAGCTAGCTTTATTGTTAAAAATCAAGGGTTTGTGACAAACAAACTAACAAACAAACACCAGTTTGTGAAGGACACACTTACCAACAAACACACATCCTAGCTAGCTTTATTGTTAAAAATCAAGGGTTTGTGACAAACAGACTCACAAACAAACTCACATAGGTGTGTATTTTGTTGCAAATCTCGTTGCATGCAGCTCAGCTCGTAAAAAATCCCAAATCACAATGCAAAAGGTAAGCCCGTTGTGAATTAATTTGTGCAGCGGTGGGCTGAATATGGGCAGCGACGATTTGGCAGTGCTGCCGCGGGGGGTTGACGGCTTGGATCGACGATTCGGCGGTTGCGCACTAGCTGTTCACTCACTCGTGCTTCCGTGGCGGGTCGAAAGCGGGTAGCGACGATTTGGTGGTGCTGTCGCTGTCGCGGGGGGTTGATGGCGTGGAATGACGATTCGGCAGTGCTGTCGCGAGGGTTCGACGGTGCGGAGCGAAGATTCGGCGGGGTGCTGCCGCGATTCTCCGACGCCGGAGAAGATTGGAGCGACGATTACGCGTTGCCGCCGCGATTCGCCGACGCCGGGGAGTGATGATGTGGATCGACGGCAGTGAGCAACGAATCCGTGGTGCTGCCGTGGTTTGCCAACGGCAGGGAGCGTCGATTGGCAATTGTTATCGCGGTTGGTCAACAACGGGGTAGACATCAGGGAGAGACGATTTAGATTGATGGCGGGGAGCGACGTTTTGGTGGTGAATCCGCGAGAGGCAATTTGGCGGTGCATCCGTGGTTGCTCGACGACGGCGAGCGACGATGGGAATTGAAGGATGGGGAAGGACGCCATTTGGTGGTGATGCTGTGGTTGCTCGACGGTGGTGAGGGACAGATCGGCAGCGCAGTCGCACTCCACTGCCGGCGGGGAGCCATGTTTTGGTGGTGGATTGAAATCCAGTCCCTGCGCGGACAACAAACCACCATGGCCCTGCATGTTGGTGTATCTTATTGTAGGCCATTTTTGTGCACTGTGATGGGGCTAGTTGACTTCGTATTTACATTTGTGTACTAACAAAAGTGCCTTTTAATTCTCTTCTCATTTACTGGGCTGTATGCCCTCCCACCAATTGTGGCCCTTCGTTGATCGCTTGCATTGCTGGATTCTTCGATCAATGGGATGGACCTCTTTCCACGAACAACAAATTCCTTTGGCACATCTCTGTCAATTTTCTATGCCCCCTGTTAGCTCATGCATTTTGCTCTGACAAAATACCTCCAACCTATTCGCTCTGTCACCTCAAGGAACACAAAACACATGATTGACAAGAATCCGATTGCCAGGCGCAAGTGGCAATGCTCCTCCGCCAGGCGTATCATGTCTTCCTTCATGAAGTTGACCGTAGCTACTTCGTTCTTGATCTGTATCAAGTTTCAGACAGATGGGCAAAAGTCCTTCATGGCTGCTGCCCTCAGGGCTGAGGCCAAGATTGATGATAATGGAGGAACTGTCAAGTTTTCTAAGCTGCTTCCTGAGCAGCTGCAGGGGATGAAGGTAAATGCTGGTCCTGGATCCAAGGGGCGGGGCTGGGATGGGCCTGTGGATGGAAATACCAGGTTCGATGGGCCATCCAAGATTGTTCTCCATGATTTGTATACTGTTAAGAGTGATGACAATGATGTGGGTTTGGAAGATGAATCGGTGGAAAACAGTTTGACTATTACTGTAAGCCATGATGCATTATCACAATTCTTATTTTCCATTAGCACTTTTGGCACTTATCTCATTATATGCATCCTATCCATCCTTAACCTGATAGAAGGTGAGCCTTGTTGACATGAAAAGAAGAGCAACTGGAGCATGGGGAAGCAATGGGATCAGATTATGGTTATGTCCTGTCAAATACCATAAACGTGGATCAGAGGAAGCAATGCTTCCCAAAGGTCAAAAAATTCTAGATAGTTGGCCACAGAATGTCAATCAAGGAGTCTCAGCTCTGGATGACGGATGGTGTTGATCTGTCTGGTAGTGTCTGATGTTCAACGGCAGGGGAATGCAACAGCGTTGAGACATCTTTCTTATACAGCCTTTTCCATTTGCATTTGGTACCTTGTACTCTCTTTCTCCAACATGCACATCAATCCAACATTTTGCCTTTCCATTCAAATTATCATCTTTGATCAACAAACAGGGCTTGCACAGCTTCAAAACCAAAAAAAATCTAAAACATAGTGTGGCGGTAAGTCTCTTACATTATTTTGATTTGTTTGTACCTACTTCCATTCAGAAACTTCAACCTCATTGAGTGAAATTCCTGTTGTTTCTTTCTGAATAGTTTGCTGATGAGACCAAAGTCAAGGAGGAAGATGGATGGAAAGATGAGTCTGAAGCACACAACAAGGCTGAAAATGTAAGTTATACTACAAATTCTCAACTACTATTTTGCTGGTAGTGTGATGATGATGTGGAACCAACAACCAGCTTTGGTGGTTGCCATAACGATCTCTTTAACGAGACGCCTTGTGCTTCAATTAGAGGAATTTGTATCCACATCCTCCACTTTGATTCTCTTTCTTTTTGCTCATCTATTCGCCATTTTTCAGAACTGAACCTCTTCACTAACTTCATCTTACATGTTAACCCTCTACAGGGCCAACAGAGTAATGCCGATGAGGAGCCTAATCGTGGAAGGGTTGTACCTGTAAGTTTTTGATGTATTGAACAACATTTAATACATTACTCTGAATTTGTGCTCTTATCTTGATACCTTTGTCTACTTATTCTTCCTAATCACACAGAACAAGATGGTAAGTTCAAACCATAAAAGTGGAGACACAACCTTATCTCTCAGGCTGACCAGTCCATAACAACAAAAAAGCCATCATTCGTCTGTTAATTGACATATCCCTGATCATTCCCCTTCATTATTCTTCACCTTTTATTTCTTTTGCTTATTGTTTGTTGTGGTTCTGGTTAACGCATCTAATCATCTTGACTGCATTTACCTGCCACACCTGTGTACACCTGTGAGATCTCAACACTAATTCTGATGTGTAGCTTGACCATGGAAGAAAGGGAAAAGTAAGCCAACTTTTGCATTTATCACTTGTTATTGCTATTTTACAAAGTCCAAATTACTTANAGAAAGGGAAAAGTAAGCCAACTTTTGCATTTATCACTTGTTATTGCTATTTTACAAAGTCCAAATTACTTATGCCCCTATTCCTGTCACATTTATAGGACCATGTGTTGGTACGTCAGATATCATCCTGATTGGTACTGTTGTTCAAAAGATTGTCATTAACCAGCACCCCTGAGGTTCATCACATCTGGTTTCCTTCTTTGTGTTTTTGGACATACTTTTTTGCACTACTCTCTTTTTTCTAAACTGATATGTCGCCCATTCCCACTTCATACCACTCAATGATACCAAAGCCTACCGGCGAGGAAGCTGAACTTAAATATGCTAAATCCACCAATTTGTTCACGCTAGGAGAAGGAATGAGTCGCCTCAAGAAGTTAGACCGTGGAAGGCTTCGCGGAACAAAGGGTATGGATTCAGCTGTGGTCATTACTGAAATCAAGGATATTCTTCAATTGCACCTAGGTGGTCTTCAATCTGTCCAGAAACATCTCCATGATGGTGATGAGGAAAACGCTGGACTTGCCCTCAAGGCAATGGTTGGTGATTTAGATGTTGACTCCTTGACTGTAGCAGGAAAGGAAGTCAAAGGAATTAATCATTTTGAGCTTCATACATCTTCTGTTGATGGAAATTCATTGAGCATCTATGACATACCTAACGACCAGTTGTTTGAATTCATTCAGCCAAAAGTCTTGGATGATGTTGTTGAGCACATTCAACATTTGAGTGATATACTCAAAGGTATCGATCTCTCAATTTTTTCAACACCTCCAATTAACGACCACTCAAAGACTGAAAAGTTTCACCGAAAGCATGATACTTTCAAGTCTGATTCTAATCCTTTCAGTTTTGGGTTTGCTGCAGGCGATCAATCAAATAGAAACTTCAATGCAAATACCCCTTCTGTAACAAATTTGATACGCTACCACAAGGCTAGCATTGGGAAGGCCTTTTCAATGCCCAAGCTTAGCAAATTCACCAACGTTCACGATAATAACATCATTATGGCCAAACATCAGATGCGTCTAGATGCTCTCGGTGACACATGCGCCCCTAGATGTGATCTTGAAGACTGGTCTTGCAATTGCAGAATCCTTTTTGGATGTGTTGAAGTCATGACAGAATATGATCTTGCAGTACTGACCATAGGTGGCTATATTGATACAAACCCGTCTAGCAACACTTTTGGGAATTTCACAGTCCCTGTTGAACAGTTGAACTTGTACGATGTCGATCAAGGATTAAATGCCAAGCTTGCAAAAATAAAGGAAGATGTCACCACTAACTCAAATCCCACTGCGGCCATCTGTGATGGTGTTCTACAACAACTCTTTACCGCATGTCCTACCTCAGACGATAGCTGTACTGATTCCAATCTTCAATCATTTGCTGTATCCACCAAGCAAGTGTGTGACGCAGTCAATGCACCTGAGAAGATATTGTTTGAGGCACTTGGTGATGAATTTGATGGCTTTGCTGACAACTTTTCTGAGTGTAAGTTGATAATTTACTTGATTTGTTTGCAAATTATGGACGTATGATTCTCATGTGGATCATTTCACGTTGTGCAGCTTCCTGCGAACCCCTCAGCTATGACACATGTAGAGGGTTTGTAGTTGAGTTTGATAAGCTGTATGAAGGGAGAAGCAAAGATGATTATCCTTTGAACAACCCAATGCTCAGAGAAGCTGCATATGCTGTTCACCACCAATCAGAGAATAAAGCAGTGTTTGATCGAGTTCAGTTTCCAATCCAGTACAATTTCAACCAAAGTCAGGAAACTGGTGTTATCACTCGAGAGTTTGTGCCTCAAGAGGTTGGCTTGAAATACTTCTTCTTGTCTAATCCAAGCAGTGGAAAAGTTCTGGGTCTTGAAGGTAGCAACTGTGATGGTCTTACATCAATCGAATTGCAACACCGAACATATGATGGCAGTTTTGACCATCAGCTGTTCGCGCTCACTGATGATGGTGGCTTGACGGCTAAACTATGCACCAACATTCATAGAGTGCTGACAAATATGATGAATGTGAATGGTGCCAATTCATGCAGAAACGGGAATGATATCATGATCGGGAATGATGAGGTTGAACCTAGTATGGTTAAATTTGTGTGGATTGATCTTCCTGGTTACAAGTACCTCTCACTAGCTGAAATAGAAGTGTTTGCTGTCATAGATGGAATTGAGGTTGACGTTGCTAGAGGTTATGGGGCAACTGCGACACAAAGCAGCAACTATAATGACAGAGAGTTTCTTGCGGACAGGGCCATTGATGGATGGAATTTTGGTGGAAATATAAATGGTATTGAGGATTATACACATACTCAAATACAATGGGATCCATGGTGGAAACTTGACTTGCAGGATTCCTTTATTGTTACCAGGATTGTTGTTTGGAACCGCCGAGATTCTTCGTTTCGTTTAACAGGTGCCAAAGTTTCCCTCCTTGATGCAAATGAAGGTGTTGAGCAAAAATTTTCCATTGGCAATTCAACTGAAGTACGGAGCTTTACTTTCCATCCTTATGGAATCACACCTGGTCAACAGGGTTGGACATTCCAAAGAGATGGGAGCATCGCAAACAAAGCATGTAAGTAATTCATATCACCAGCATTTTACTCTGGCTTGCTGCTTCAAGTCTCACTGCTTCAAGTCTCACTGAATTCCAATCGATCATTTGAATGAAGGTGGACAATGGAAAGGAAACTTGGCCATTTCTGCAATTGAGGATGATTCCATTACCAAGATTGACTACACGGATACCATTCCTGTAGAATTTGTGAACCCAGAAAGTAACTTTGTGATGGCTGTCCACCCCACTGGGGAACAAACTATTTCACAGTCTGAGCGTAATAATTTGTCCAAATGGTTCCTTAAACGGACTAGTTCTGGGAATTGGAGGATCAGTAAAACGCCAGATCCACACTGGCGCCCCATGGGTATCCATAATTGCGAGCCTGGTGCTCACATTATGGTCACTGGAAACACAGAATGGACATTGAAAAATGGAAAAATTGAAAGTGTCCATTGTGAAGGCATGGTGATGGAAATTCAAGATGCATCACGAACAATTGGACAATGCATTGTTCTTGCATATGCTCAAGAAAGCAGATGGAACCAGGTTTGGAGTATCAAGTCCAATGCAGTACATCTCTTGACATACAATGGAGATCAATTTCAACAGTGGGAAGCCATTTTTGCGGAACCTAATTACAACTACGCCCTTCAGCATGGGTTTCCTGGAGATATGGATTCAAACGATTGCCTTGATAGTTTGAATGATAAAAGCCTTGCTAAATTGGCTATGCACAACTGTGACAAAAGCATGTCTCTATTGGTTGGCAAAACTACCTCTGTTGGAACTCTTCGTTCTATTGCGTCTCTTGTCATTGACACAGAGAAAGGTCCAGCTCACATGCCGGGAGAATGCTGCATGGATGTTGCTACAAACTCAGAGTTCTTTGGTTATCGAGTAAGTTTTGCTGGAGTGTTTGGCTAATAGTTGGTTTTATTTCTATTCACTTCTCCTCATTCATTCTCCACTCTTAATTCTGTTTTCTTCCAGTATGACCCCAAGCTTCAGGATTCTACGAAAACCAAAATGACATGCCAAAATCGTGGTCCTTGGCATCTTGGTATCTCATTTGAAGCCTGTCAGAATGCAGGTGGAGAGTGGTATCGATCTCCTTGTGTCACTCTTCAAGACTGTATCAATGATCGCCCTCCAAGATTTGAACTGGATGCTCCTTTAGCTGGAAGTTGTCAGAACACTCTGGGCAAATTGAACACTGATTTTGTATCTATCTCCACTCTCCCTGATATTTCTCTTCAAATTGGTACAAGATTTGTGAAAGTATCTCTTTCTGGATCTGAAAAGATTCTCTCACTAGCTGAAGTACAAGTGTTTGCTGTCATAGATGGAATTGAGACTGATGTTGCTCTGGAAAATGAGGGGGCAACTGCAACGCAAAGCACCAACTATCAACAAGAAAGGTTTCCTGCGAAGAGGGCCATTGACGGAAATACAAATGGCAGTGGTGATGATTTTACACATACTCGATCCGAATCCAATCCATGGTGGAAGGTTGACTTGCAAGATTCCTATATTGTTACCAGGATTGTTGTTTGGAACCGCCGAGATTCTTCGTTTTGTTTAACAGGTGCCAAAGTTTCCCTCCTTGATGCAAATGAAGGTGTTGAGCAAAAATTTTCCATCGGAGATTCAACCGGTGTGATGAGCTTTCCTTTAAACATCGATATCTCCACTTTTGATCCTACCAAAACTGCCTGTTTCAAGTTTTGCCAGAGTCTCCCTGACTATCCTCTTCAAATTGGTATGGAAACACAAGTTGGAACCTATAGCAGAACCAGATTTGTGAAAGTATCTCTTTCTGGATCTGAAAAGATTCTCTCACTAGCTGAAGTACAAGTGTTTGCTGTCATAGATGGAATTGAGACTGATGTTGCTCTGGAAAATGAGGGGGCAACTGCAATGCAAAGCACCAACTATCAAGAAAGGTTTCCTGCAAAGAGGGCCATTGACGGAAATACAAATGGCAGTGGTGATGATTTTACACATACTCGATCCGAATCCAATCCATGGTGGAAGGTTGACTTGCAAGATTCCTATATTGTTACCAGGATTGTTGTTTGGAACCGCCGAGATTCTTCGTTTCGTTTAACAGGTGCCAAAGTTTCCCTCCTTGATGCAAATGAAGGTGTTGAGCATGAATTTTCCATCGGAGATTCAACCGGTGTGGTGAGCTTTCATTTAAACACCGAATCTAATACTTGTACTTGCCTATACAGCACTGGGCAAGTGCCGAAAAAAGTATTACTTCCTGACTATGCGACTCGATCCGTCCCAAAATTTTCATTGAAGGATTCTACTGGCAAGTTGACGCTCGGTCTTAGTCCGAAGAGTGATTGCACTGTAGATGAAATTGGCGTTGAATTTCAAGTTTATAATGGAAGCCCTCGTGATGAGTTTCAACTCACTTCTGATCTGAGAATGGTCAGTGTATTGTGCCCAGAACGAGTCCTCACTATGAATGGAGGTCGTCTGGTAGCTATAGCACCTCGCTTTGCACCTCCTTGTGACGAATCAGGAAAATGGCATCTTCCCCTTAACATGCCTGACCAGGGCAGAAGTGTTGCGTCTCCGCAAGAATGCCAGCAACGATGCAAGGATACTGAGGGCTGTCTCTACTTCAACAGCTTTCCCAATGGTGGTTGCCACGTCTCAACAGGATTAGGTAGTACAGTGATGAATGCTGGCAACCCAACAGAGGTGTCTGGCAACAAAGATTGTGCTTTGAACTCTGGAGACCCAGCAGTTGATGAACAGCGGTGGAACTTTAATGATGATGCAAGTATAACCAACGTTGCCTTTCCAAACTTTGAAGTATCGGCCATCAAAGATGATAGGACACTTATCAGCTTTTACTTTACACTAGAGAACCCCAAAACTCATTTGACAATGAGTACTGTCGGTGAAAAGGGTGATTGTGCAGATGGGATGAAGATTGAACTCAAAAAGTCAGATGGTAGTCTAAATCAGCGATTCTACGTCCAAGGCAGCAATACACCTATTACCGAAGGAGATAATGACAGTGCCCTTTTTAGTGCCATGTGTCCCCAATTGGCCATTAGCATCCCAAATAATGACTGTGAATCTGCAGAGGAGCTTCATCTCTCAAGTGAAGGCGGTACTTGGAAGTTCACCAATGGTGGTAGGATTGAAAGTGTCGAATGTCCAGGAATGTTTATTGACATTGACAATGGTGCATTGAACACTGGGAAGGCAGCAACAGCCCCGGTGGATCTGGTAGCCGCAGACAAGGTCAGAAATCGTTTATCTGAGTACAATGATGGAACAGGAAGGACTGGAGTACCCATTGATAACCCAACCAAACTGGATTACACGCCAAATATGGCAAATTTCACTAACACTTGGGGTGAGAGTGTTCTGCCTGAAGTTGGAGCAGTAATAGCCCTCTCCAATCGTACCTCCCAGAAATATCAACAATGGAAAAAAAAATATAAGTTGTTTAAGCCATTGATGGGACCATTTTCTTTTGTCAATCCTACAAATAGCTTGGCATTTGGTGTTGAAGACGGACCATGTCACGACAACATGATATTGGAAACACAAAGTGATGACTACAGTAGTCTGAATCAGGAATTTTATATTGGATACCGTGGATCAATTTTCAGTTCCAAGTGCCCTGGGCTAGTGATATCAATGGAAAGCTCTGACGATTGCAGCAGTTCTGCTGGACAATCTCTCAAGCTACAAGTTTTTGTGGAAAAAGAGACTCAGATGAAGTGGAACATTAACTCTGATAGAAGTGTTAAGAGTGCCACGTGTCCGGGGATGGTCATTGGTGCGGATGGACATTTTGGGTCAAATATGATTTTGCAACACTATGACGCAGACAATTCCAATCAGATATGGAAACGTCAAAATGTGCGACTTTTGGACACCGCAGGGGCCACCAAGGCTGAGAATTGGATTCAGAGCTGGACCATCAGCTTTGCTGAACCTAGTTACAACATCACTGATGTCCAAGAGTTTAGTGCAAGCGTTGAAGATGGAGTCACAAACTCAAACTCACATTGCTATCAATCAAACGAGGCATTCAATCAAGCATTTGATGACTTCGCCAAAGAATTATCCATCAGCAATGCTGCTGACGAGGACGAGTGTAAGGAAGTTCGCCAAAAGATGAGCTTTGAGTCTGATCATCCCTTTGATACAGATGTGTGTGAGCAATTCAACATACTCATGTGTGATTCATCTTTTACTGAAATTGATCACTTGGGACAGAGCTTGACTGATCCTGCTCAATTTGAGCAAGTGGAATATGAGGAAGTAGAGTACGAGGAAGTTGTATATGAGCCAGTTGAATATGATTTCGAGGGGTAAGTCTGATATGGCATGCACACGTTTAAGCAAGTTTGAATCATATCTGCAACTAATACACTAAATACTTCTATCTGTTTATTGTCTGCAGTTATGAGATTGACCCCCCCCTGGAAGCTCAGATTCTTGACTCTCAACCAGTAGACAACACAGGTAAAATTCTTTGGTTCCAATTGTGTTTGTAAACGAGTTATAATGCATGTGCCCACAACCCTCATTTTTGGTCAATAAATCGCAGTTCAACCAAATTCACAAGAGCACCTACCTAAGCTTCAAGATCATTGGCTTAATTTGAATCATGCACTGTTTACCTTTGAAAATGTCATCAAATTTGTTAAATACATTAACATGTGCGATGTTATCCCTGCATTCCATCCAGCCAGATCGTTGTGCTCTTTTGCATTTAACTGTATTCTTTTGGTTTTGAAATTGGCACACACAGGAATGGAAATTGCATTTCAAGCAGTAGACCATTCATATGAAAAAGGTACCTTAGGCCCTGACCAAGCAATTTATGGTTATGAGTTTTCACAAGCCACGTACACCAACTTGAAGGCCCATAGTCATTGGAACTTTGATGCGTTGTCAAAAATCAATCAAAACATGCAAAACCAACACACAAGCATGAGGCAGCACCTCCAAGACCGCCATACAGATATGGAAAGGAGCCACAGTGAAGACATTTTTGAAACACGGAATGCGCTCGGGCAGTCAATTATTGATACAAGAAACCAACTTGGAGAATACATTGTGGATGCTCAAAATGCTAATGGCGAGTTGACCGTGGCTGCTCATAACGACTTGTCAAACCAGCACACTACGATTCTTGACTTGCTTGAAACAAACCTATGCTCTATCTATAAAAATGCAGGGGGGGCATGTGAAGAAAGATTGATTGGACCTCTTGAAGAAAATCAAACACGAATTCCTCTACAGCTTCAGTTGCCAGAGGGTCAGGCAACTTTAATGGAAAAGTTGGAGCTGACTGCAGGAAAGGTGGATGCTGTGGAAGGAAAGGTGGATGCTGTGGAACATTTGGTTATACAGTTGATTGAGCAGAATAAGAAGTTGATGCAGCTGCTGATGGAAAACAAGTAAGTGCTGGCTAATATCATGTCATGATGCAATGGAACTGCTCTCTGCTTAACTGCCATGAACTTTGTTCTTATCACTAATCTGCTTACTCCTGTTTCTTCTTGTCATACCAGGAGTAGGAATGAGGAACTGGGGGAGTTAGAATAAGGTGGCTAAGATGTGGAAATAGTTGATGGATAGATAATATTGGAAAATTTGTAGACACCATTGCAACCCATCATTGATAAACTAAATGATTAAATTCTGTTGCGAAATATGTGGCATCTTAACGCCAATCAGACTTTCAAGGCAGCCCTGTCTATCTCATACTTGTTAATAAGTAGGGTACATGTTTGTACCTACCAGCACCCCCCCCTCCCCTCATATGACGTCCCATACCCAAACAAACTATCACCACCACCCATGTACTGTGGGTAAGGGTACAAATGACAAGCATTTTGCACCATAACTCCCAAAATGCTTGTTGGCCGCCAGAGCACTAGCGTGGTTTGATTGTCAGGTATCATTGTGTGCAAAAATCTATGAAAACACTCATTAAATCTTGATTAAATCAATGTTTAGTTTAATGCTTACTTTGTAAAAGTATTTCCAAAGCTTTGACAACG
>JALLAS010000793.1:0-11365 GCA_036939415.1 Detonula confervacea
GTGCAGTCTAACAATTCTATATTTGTTAGTTGTGGGGACACGCTAATCGAGCGCAGCGCACGCGCGACCATGTTTTGCGTTTTGGTGTGTGCGGGTTTTCTGTGACTCGTCATCCCGCGCATCCCGCGCATCCCGCGCATCCACTCATTCCATCCACTTCCAGACAAGCAGATTCTTTGCTCCTGCTTATCGTACTGCATCCCTGCCGCCAGCCAGCACCGCCAGCACCGTCAATGGAGCTCCATCTTTCCGAATTCTACCCTCGCACATTTCACTCTTCAACGTCCTACTCCCATCCTCGCGCCGCCCTTCAGCTTCTGCATCATACCCGCAGCCTCAATTTTCTCTCCACTATGATCAAGCAATTGCGTAAGTTCAGGCAATCGGAAAGATTTAAAATCCAACCAATGCCAATGTCCAGTGCCAATTAACATTAACGTGTGATACCATAATATGCACCATCGCTCCAATATCAAACTCATTGTCCATGATGATTTACCTCAATATCAATACCCAACAGTCCACAAATTACCAGGCTCCCAAAACGTCAAAGCCCTCGTCGGCACCACCGTCCTCGTAGGCCTGTGCGCCGTACCAGTGTTTGGCAAGGACACGAAAACGGGACACGACCTGTTCAGTCAGGAGAAGCCTCAGGCCATTGTCGATAGCGAGTCCACGTTGAGGAAGGGGTACATGGACGCCAAGAAGGAGGATAATCGGCAGCAGCAGCAATAGATACGCAGTTAGTAGGGTGCACGTAGTAAAATAAGCGACGAACATACGAGGAAAAACCTCGAACAACGACAACGAATAATACCGAGGCAACCGCGCCGCTACCGATGCATACGATACGGCACCATTTTCCAACCATGAGCGAAGCAATCAAAGCCAACGAAAGAGAACAAGACGCCGAGCAGATGCGGCTAGCGTTCGAAGCATTCATGCTCAAAGGCAAGAAAGCCCCCGCGGAAGACGCGAACGATGACTCGTCCTCAACGGCCGCAGCACAACAATCAACGACGTCCAATAAGAGCAAGAAAAAAAAGAAGAAGAAGAAGAAATCGTCCATGGGGGGCAGCACTCCTCCGAAGCCGAATTCGTTCGCGCCGCCGAAGCCAAAAGGGGGGAGCAATAATGGGGACGCCGCTTCTCAATCCGCATTGGGGAAGAGCGATAAAAAGAGATACTATCAACTGCTACGATCGTTCAACGACAAGGTGCAACATACGTGGTTGGACATTGACGACCAGGTATTGGCAATACTGCAAAACATTGTGAGCATTCGAGGGAGGTTGCCGCTGGAGTGGAAACTGCTACGCTCCTCCCATCCGAAGGAAGAAGGCCCGGAAGGTTACGGGGACGGCAATACCGATGGAAACGACGACGACGATGACGACGACGGGTGGAAGTATCATGGATTATTGGGAAAACCGAAAGAAACGCCCTATTCCTTCCATCTGCGCGCCGACGACGTTCGGATAGCGCTCTCCAGCGATTTGACGCAACACGAAAAGATGCTGGCGGGGATGCGCTCGTCGATGACCAATTTGGCGGAGTGTCACGACGGGTTGGGAAGGGCCGTGGACAATTTGTGGAAGTTTCATTTGGAATGCTGCGAGGAAGGAGAGGAGGGGGGGGATAATGATGATATTATGGAACACATTGTACGGAGCGCGACGGAAGTGTACCAAATGTTATCTATGGAGCTGTATAGGAAGCAGTGTTTGGTTCCGCTGGTCATCGATTCGACCGAAGATGAGATTTTGGGGATAGGAGAACAAACGGGAGATTTGGGGGGAAGTCCTGCCAGTAGCAGCAATGAGCGGAGTGGTCTGAAGACTGCGCGGAGGTGTTGCAAGTCTTGGAAGAGAGATTCGGAGGAGTCGTGTATTGATGTGAGCTTGGTAGCTAGCGTGTTGAAACTTGGGGTGTCATCACAGCAGAATAATGAGTAACTCCCTCATTCATTGTTAACGTTTGTATTTGAAACATTGGAAACATCACTAGCCTACCATATATGGGAAAGGTGTACCATATGATATAAACTAATCATGTGTGTTGCAATCTTTAGAGCCAAAAATCCTGGCTACTAGTGCGAACGCCATTCTTTAGGACCTGCTGTCTGATCACGTGTTGAAGCTTGGTGAGCTATGACAGGGAATGAGTGATGTAGTGAATTGGAGATTGGACCCTCCACCATTACTCATTTCAATGCATTGCTGTCATATCATGGTGCATCATAATTTGCTATCATTTGCACACAGGTTAAAATGTGCAGAACATTTATCTCAAAATCGGAACTGTTACACTTAATTATACTACAACCACCACACGTTTACTTTCATCATCTCTGTACATCTCTCTAAATTTCTCCATGCTATATGGCTTCGGCATTGTTCAAGCTAGCCAAACTAATATCAATCCCACTCCCTCCTCTTCCTCTCGATCCCAACCCAAATCCATTCTGCCTCCCCGATACCACACCCAATCGTTTGATGTCATCTAGTGCCTCGCTTGGAACAGCACTACTCCACAATGCTTCGCGAAGACTCAGTGGGTCTTCTAATTTGCTAAACCCTGATGCAGTAGGGGGTGGCCGATACGATGATTCGGCAATGTTGCCATTTTCATCAATGCAAGGAGTCACCTCCTCCTCTTCATCGTGCAATAGAGCTGATTGCAATCCATCATTCGAATGTTGATTGTTCCCATTGTTCAATGTGCCCGAAGAGCCATGCCCGCTGCGTCTTCGTTTGTCAATCCCCTCGAATAACCAACCCACCATCCCGGATTTCTTTCTTTCTTCCATCCCCTCCGGTAGATACTCCTTGTAGGTGAATGTGAACATGTGCGCAATGGCAAAGAAGACCATTTCGACGCATACCAAATAATCAATGATGCCTCCGGCCACGTCATCCCCCGTCCAGCTTCCTACATCGTCAATAATACCGTGGGAGCGTAAGAAGTAAATGCCCACGCCCTGCCACCACGTGAAGAATACCACTCCCTTGACGCAGAGGAATTTGCCCACCGGATGCCAGTTGATTGGAGATCGTAAATCGGATTTGACCGCGTGGAATAATTTCACCAAGCAGTATAGAGCGTACATGACGCTAATGTTGAGTATGATTGTGATGTAAAGATACGCCGAGCTCCAGCTGAAAGTACCCTCCCCGTACAAACCGCTCGGAAGCAACACAAATGTTGTCAACAACGTCAATACTGTCTTGAGAGCCACGTATTGAAGCACCCCGTGTTTGATTTTGTGCAAGAAATCCTTGCCCATCTCCCATCTCACGAGGAATTTGGACATGATCTTCCCGTGCCCTCCCAAGTGGGCATCCTTTCTGCTCAACAATTCTGCCATGCGATCTTCCCCTCCTAATAATTCAATCAAATAATAAACAAAACTCTGAATCACGAATGCCTCGTACAAATCTCGAATGGTGACAATATACACCCTGGCAGGACCGTGAAATCTTAAACCCAACCAGCTCTGCACGCTATAAAGTGGGACCATGAACAATATCCGCACAACGAACTTTTGCACGTCCGGAGCGTACCAATTGTACAAATGACTCAATATCTCCCTCAGGCTTAATACCAATGTGATCACCACGAAGGCCGCAGCGGAATAAAAGGCGGCAAAGTCCGTCTTGCCCTGCCGGGCATCGTGCACGGCATTATTCACCAGCAGCGGGAATACCAGTAATAAAAATATGGCGGAGGAGGATACTGCTAAGATGTGGCCGATGCGTTTCATGAATACGGATGTGGAGGGCAATGAGCGTGTTACGCCGAAGACTGCCGAGGCGGATGATTGCATTGCACTTGAGTTATCATTGTTGGGTATTAATAATCCACCAGGAGAATGTAGAGGACTCGAACCTCCATCGCCAGCAAAATCATTCTCCGCGCTGAGACCACCGTCCTTCTTCTCCTCGTTGCTACTAAATCCATAATCCTCCACATCAAAGCTCGAAGATGGAGGAGGCATGCGAAGCAGCGCCACGCGATCATCCTCTGCTTCTTCCAAAGGACTGTTGTTATTGTGAAGACTGCCGTGGAGGCTGCCTGGGGTGCCGTGGAGGGAGCCGCTGCCCCAAATAGCAGGGGGCGGCACCCTATGGGACGATGATGATGATGATGATAGTGGATTTCCTTCGTCGTCGTCGTGGTCTCCTCCGGGGCCGTCGTAGGCGGGCGTTGATGGGGACGACGACGCCATGGTCATGGTCAAAGTGAAAGTAAGAAACGTTCACGTGGAAATTATGATTATGATGCATCCGTTCTTTCTTTTCAGCGTTGGGATATCGTAGGTTCTCTGGGGGATCTTTGTCTTGATT
The DNA here is from genome assembly GCA_036939415.1 of Detonula confervacea. NCBI lineage: Eukaryota > Bacillariophyta > Thalassiosirophyceae > Thalassiosirales > Thalassiosiraceae > Detonula > Detonula confervacea. The sequence continues at coordinate 4,347 of JALLAS010000793.1, forward strand.
GCTTTATGTCCTAAATATATGGACGTTTTGGCGGGAAACATTGATCTTGGAGATGTCAGAATCAGAACGCTTTATTGCGAAGCTTGGATGGGGCCTGCGAAGAATCAGCATGTTCTCGCGTCATTCGCCGCCATTATTTTTTGCGAATTCAAAATACAAATAAAATATTTTATGGGGTTGAGAATCAACTCGATTTGACCATGTTAATTTCAGTAATTTATTATAATTGAATTAGTTTGATATGTAATTTAATTCATTGCCTCATAGTGTTCCCGTATTCAAAATATCAACCACCGTCATCATGAATGACGATGACGATGATGCTGACGACGACGACGGCGGCATCGTAGCATGCAACGGTTGTTTGGTCGATCGTACAATGATTTCAGTGGCATGAGATTGTTCAAAATATCTGAACAGAGTTGCAGCGCATCGGAAGTTGTCTTTAACAGCGCGGAAAGCAGTATCAATATCATGTGCGCACCCAAGAAGTTTGAGCAGCCATCGTTGGTATCGTCATCCTCCTCCTCCTCGATTTTATCGTCCCTACCACAGTCACCCAATACGATTGCACATGGGGAGTCAAAAAAGAAATGGAGCGCGCAGAAGGTCATTGTTGCAATTATATCTGGGGTAGGTCTGGTGGCTGTATCACTTGCACTGTTTCACAACGGTTCATTATCTTTTCGTGGTTCCGCATCTACGTGTTCTTTGAATGGAAACAGTGAGTCTGGCTCATGCACATCTGGGTTAGATTCCGAGGCCACTTCTGTGCCATCGTCACAGCATCGTGGGAAAATCATCGGTGCAAAGGTCAATGCCAAAGATGTAAGTTTACAATTATCGAGAGATTTTTTCTTGCTCTTATGTACAATCGGCTGATAATGTCGTTCAATATCACTTTGCTTTAACCAATACAATGATGTACACTGCAGCTGGAGGCGGCTTATAAATCTATCAAGGAGGAATATGCATCCCTCGCATTGCATCCAACGAAAGAAGATCACTGGCAAAGCATATCCACGCATGGCGATGGATCGGTAGTGTCACTTCTCGAACATCCTACAGATCCATCCTGTCCGTATGTTCGTATGACTTCCGTTATGCCTGGTACGGTGGAAGAAGTTTGGGTAAGTCCTCTTTGCTTGTTTATACTCTACTCTCAGCTCTCAGTTGTTGCCGCAATATAAAAATCTAAACTCGTTACGTTGCTGCTCTGCAAAAGGACTTTCTGGACCTCAAAAATTGGGCAACGTCCATGCCAAAGATGGATCCCACTTACGAAGGCCTAAAAGTATTGGGAAGTTACAAACACAGAGGCCTTGATATGAAATTGGCACGAAAAACCGTCAAACGAATTACCGTCTTTGGCAAACGTGACTTTACATTAGGCAGTGTGTCGGATCACCCCAGAGGAGATGGGGCCTGGGTTAGTGGCACGGTGTCGGTAGTTACAGATCAAATACCTAGAGAGAAGGGGTACGTGAGAGCATACCAGGATAGCATTGCTTTCTACGAGACCATGGAAGACGACGAGGCGGGCAACCCGCAGATGAAATTGGTAATTGTCTTCCGGCTGGATTTGAACGATTCAAGGGATGGGGGAGAGGGTGGCTTCATACCAATGTGGGCCTATGTCAAAACTGTGGGAGCCACAGGAATGGCTTCAGTTCAAAATATGAAGCGACAATTGCTATTGATGAGAAAAGAGAGGAATAACGAGGAACAAGGTCAGTGTGACAACAACTGGCTGGCAAGGATTCGTAATGGTACTCAAAAGTGCTGATGAACACTCGATTGTAATATGTACAGAACGAAGCAAGTCTACAATACTGATCAGAGTAACAAGAGTTTTGTGGAATTGATTAGATTTAGGAAGCTACGGAACAGACTTGAGTGAAGCATTCTTCACCCATCAGCTGCAAACAACGACACAACACAGCAATTAAATTACTTTTTGTGCTTCGTCGGAAAGGTAGGCATCAAACTCAGTGGAGTTGGTGCCGGCTTCATGGGATGTGCGGCGAATTTGGTGAGGTTTCAAAATAAGCTAAACAATACAACAAATGATATAAGCAATATTATCACATACCAGAGTTGAAAAGTATTCAGCTGCCAGGGCCTCATCGGCTGTCCTTCTATCAGCGGGATTGTATGTCAACAAACTCGTCAGTAGCCTAATCCCTGCGGGACATCTCCAATCATGAAAGATGTCGAGCAAATGTCGTCCGTTACTTTTCTGTGCATACCATCGTTTTGGAATTTCAATGTCACCATTTCTGAGGAGTGGCAGTTGTTTCAGACCCTACCAAATGGTTTTTTAACGAAGCATAAAGTGAAGGAGGAAGGAGTAGTTAAGCTACACATCATGCTAGCTGTATGAACTAAATGGAGAAAACAGTCTTTGGATGGGGTACATTTCAACTTACTGGCCAGTCATCGAAACTTGGAGGTCCAAGAAATTCAAACTGGAATAGGAGATGAAGAATATGCATGCAAATACGGCCAAGAGTATTAGTTACATTGACGTTTGCGCAAAAAGAGACAGGAAGTACAGATCAGAGCAGTAGCTTACCATTTTTTGCAATTGATCCATCTCATTCCTACCATCCATCAATGGCTTCCCTCCCAGCAGCTCCCCCATGACACACCCAGCACCCCAAGTATCAACACCTTGATCATAATACTNCAAACAACAGTTCCGGAGGTCTGTACCATAGGCTAACTACCTTAGGGGTAAGGTCCCCTGAGTTTTGAACATTATTATTTGATTTGCCATCTCCCACATACTTTCCACTCACTCTTCTAGCCAGTCCAAAGTCAGCCACTCTCAACTCTCCTCTGTGATTGTACAGTAAATTGCTCAGTTTCAAATCGCGATGGAGTACATAATTGGTGTGTAGAAATCGCAATGCTTCCAATAATTGTATCATGAGACGTTTCACTTCGCTTTGAGAAAATGGACTGCAATGGTGTTGTGTGTAGTGATTGTCGATTAAGGTGGCCAGGTCGTGTTGTGCATATTCGAAAACTAGAAACACTCCTGATCGGCTAATATGTTTGTTGTTGAGTAGATCAGGCAGTCAACACGAAATTGGTATCATTTTTGTGGATGACAATAAAATGAATCATGAGTCTGATTTCACATTATTAAAATAATAAATCCATAAAGCGGATGTGGCATACCTTGAAGAAACAGTCACATCTTTGAGGCCAATGATCCCATGCTGTTGACCTCCAGCACTCTGAAGTTCTCTCAAAATTGTAATCTCCCTCAATGTCGTCAGCGGAAATCCGTCACTGAATAAGCATAATTATTTGTTATGTTCATCGTAGAAATTTGAATGGGGAATTTCCAGGAATTGGTTAGATAAAATACAATTATAGTATACAAATAATAATGAAGGATTCCATCAGGAATAGAAGATGTGTAAAAAAATATGTACTCAAAGAATAAACATACCTGGCTTCATGATGAGGCAAGCACCGTTTAAGAGCAACCATTTCTCCAGTCTCTTTATCACGTGCCTGATAAACTACCCCTGTTGCGATTAAATTTGTGAAAATGCTTTTGAGTTTGACTTCACTTTCCAACCACAGCACAGTGCCTACATCATCGCGCATGGCGCAATAGCAGAAATTCGCTCGGAATGATGTACATCAATACAACGCACCATAAGTTCCCTCTCCAATACGGCCAATCTTTTCATACCTCGCTGAAACATTCGGGCAATTTCCATAAGTAGCCACAGGTGAACTCCATGGAAAGCTCTCCTCGGACAGGGCCCACGATGGTCTAGCGGACGAGATTGGTGTTGATGCCGATGCCGATGCCGATGATGGCGATCGCGCAGTGGACGTGGAGGCTACATCTCGATTTTGGACGCGGCGATGACTTGAATCTTCGTTTCGTTTGTGACTGCCTTTATCCTGCTCAGCTACCTTTCGTTTGCGCTTGTGTTTGGTTACTGCTGTTGGTGCCATGGTGCGGTTGTGAGATGATGCAACAAATAATTGCGACCCAGACACAACAATGGCAAAATAGGAGTAGTAGACTCGACGCTCGATTATTGCCGTTACGATGATGATAGGCGTGACTGATATGACGTGACGGACGGTTGCAACGCGTGGAGTTATTTGGTACAAAACTCGCGTAAAAGGATCATTTTTTGCTCAAGTGTGACTTATATGTAGCATGCTGTGAGGTAGGAGTAGCTGTGACCGCTGCAAGATCCCGTAACAGGTCCTATGTACGATACATAAGTATGTACGAACTAACTTTTGCGCAAGGGAGCTCGCACCAACGACTGAACGGCGACTGAACGGCGCTAAGAACGGCGACTGAACGACGGTAGAACGCTGTTCAACGTGCGAGCTCCCGACATAAACGGCGTTCATGTCGCCGATACGATAGCAAGATACCAGTGTTTAGGATAGATGTACTCCATCGATTTCACTAGTGTACGATGCGTGGACGCAGCGCATCAAACAATCAAACACGCAACACCAACATCATCAACATAGATAAAAATCACATCAACGTCATCAACCATCTCCACTGGTGCTTGAGGATGCCCTGGCTTCATTCAATCATCATCACAACAAAATATTCCGTCTACGATAACATCAACATCACCAACATCAGGGGCACTAGAGAAGAGATCTCGAGAATGTCTTCGATCTGACGGCCAGTTTTCGACTCGAGCATCGAGCGTTCGCCTAACTACCATACGATACTGCTGTCTCCTCCCTCCTTCCTTTACCAGCCCTCAATTTTACTTCCGTTGTTGGGATTTTATGCCGCTTCCTGGATGGTTTACCCACGCGGCATCGTTCTGCGTTGGGGCGACGGCTGCAGCGGCTGGAGTCTTAATCCAATCGTCTCAGACTTCGCGCACTAAGAAATCAGACGATGCGTCCTCCAGCAGAAATCTCATGGAAGATGATGGCGACCAAAAAGAACATACGCTTGCAGATTTCAGTTCTTCAAAGTCCATGCAAATGCTTCCGACGATACCAATACGAGTGTTTCAGCCAAACGACAACCTCGCAATCGCCTTTGACACCAGGAACAAACATCCTCTGTTCGTAATGGAGCGAAGCGCCGGTCACAGCTCAACGCCTGAAAAAGCTTCACGCAAGAACAAAAGTTTCCACGAGGAATCATCATTACTTCCTTATCATCGTTCCCGCAACAGCAACTATCGGCACTCGGGATATGATCGAGGTCATCTTGCTCCAGCAGCAGATTTTCCACTAAATGATCAAGAAATGAATGATACATTTGTTCTTACCAATATATCACCACAGCTACCAAGGTTCAATATGGCTAAAATTGGAAGAATTTGAGAGAAAAGTGGCAGAGAGAGAAGGGAGTGAACAAAATAGTGAGATTTGGGTCATAACAGGTCCTTTATGGCTTCCCAACTCTACCAACAAAACCGAATCTGGCGGGGATAGCTTTCATTACTCTTACGAGGGCATTGGCAAACCACCATCTTTGGTTGCTGTTCCAACTCATTTTTACAAAGTTTTAGGTGTGGTTGAAAAGAAGCCAAGGAAACAATCTACATGATCGGGTAGTAATGCCTCGCCAACAGACTCAAAAGGGGATGGAGACGAGGACGACATGGTTATCAAAAGTTTGCAGCTTTTGTGCTTCCCAATTCAGACTCTGATGGAGAAAACAATGAAATTCGATTGATCGACCACACCGTTAGGCTGACAGACTTGGAAGCTGTAACTGGGCTGGAGTTCTTCCCTGCGCTCTTTGGCATATATGTTAACAATGCAGGCGCCAACAGTGCAAATGATATTCCACTCCGAAATGAGATAGCAGATGCCTTGACGGATGATGTACGGTTTCACGCTAAGAAGAGAATGGAGAGCAAGGGACAGAACAATGACAAAGCTAACGCACTGTTACCATCATGGGACAGTAGGGAATTGAGTAAAGGAAGACACAAGAAGGTAAACCAAGTACTTCGCAGCAGCACTTCTCTTCCATTTCAGCATTTGTGCAGGAAAAATGAGGCCTGCCTTAAGCTTCTTCGCGTTTAATAATGATCGAATTTGGTGACAGCTATTTGAGTTAGATCTCACATCCCAACTTGATATAATTTTGTGAAATGGGGAGGTAATGATGTTTGCACAATCTATTCACGGGTAACGCCAACCTTTCACTCTTACTATTAACAAGGGCCTAAGATGAACATATTGCTGCTACTCTCTCTTAACAATTTTTTATGTTCTAGTACCATAGTATTGCCACCGTTAATGAAGTGGTAACGGACCTTTATTTGCACTTCCCCATGAAATTATAACTCTCACATGCCTTTGCGCCGTCAAGTTTTCATGTCGGTATCAAGATTCCCGTATTTCCGATGATAATATGCAGGATTGTACGATAGTAACTTTGATATGAATGCAGATGGATGCCCCTGACAGTACCCTATATCCAATAATAACATGCAGGATTGACGACAATTTTGAGATGAATGCCACCGAATCACAACGAAGACCAAGAAGTTCACCTGAAAGAGGTTGGCAAAATCAGAGGGTTGGGGAACCTGTCTCCAGTATCCAACTGTTCGTCATAACATAGGTGTCTCGTAATTATTTTGCAATCATGTGAAGAATTATTTGCTGATAATGGATGGCATTATACACAGCTCTTGTCCCCACATCTGCATAATGAGTTTGATCGGTTTATTCAGATCAGCGTCTACATAGAGCTCGTCTCCAGCTCTATTTTGTTTCACCACAAGAGTAGCCAGGTTTCACGAGCTCGCCACTATGTAGGAGCCACTCACACGCCTGATGTCACACCGTGGTCACACACACAGGGTACGATACGATGGGAGAAATAAAATGTGTATGTAGCGGATGGCTGTCTTTGGATTTGTCGTTATCAATTGACATGTGTCAACAGTGGACGAAAATCTTTGTGTATCCTACAGCGGACCCCGTTAGCAACACTTTCGGCGACATGAGTCAGCTGACGTTATGTAGGAGCTACA
>JALLAS010000794.1:0-11345 GCA_036939415.1 Detonula confervacea
GAAAAACCGCTCGGTTTTAATTATGATCATGAGTCCACATTATAAGCGGCAAAAAAACGCCCGTTTTTATTCAGACGAATCTACCAAATTGCTGCATCCGAGCATTCTCATTTCAAGGCCTCTATGCGCATTGTCATCTCCTTCATCTTTAGGATCAAGTAAAATACATCTTCCCCTCATTCTTTCCTTGTGTATACTTGTGCACTCCAAGGAAATGAGCAAGAATGAAGGAGTATGATGACAAGGTTTCCTTTGTTGGAGAGGCTACATATCTTTATGTCATGATGGGACACCAAAAGGCTCTGCTCAAAGAGCTTCCCATCAATGAAAGTTCATCGAAGCGATTCAAGGTTATGATGACGTGTTCTAAGTACCTTGTCGGGTACATGGAGCATAAATTCCGGCATGTTGATGAAGATATCTTATCTGAATGGAACAAGGAAGCAATCGCCAAAGCCAAATTTCATCATACAGAATGGTCGCAAGTCTATCCTAATGAACAAGCTGAAAACCGGAACAAGAGTGATGCATGCATTCAACCTCAGGTACCAATTACTGAGACAAATAGTCTTGATTCAACGAAGAAGCATCGATCACAACAGCCAAGGCCAAAGCTGGCTCAGAAGCCAAACCCAAAAGTGGCTCAGAAGCCAAAACCAAAGCCGCCGCTCAGGCCAACAATTCCGGCAAAAGGGATAGACACTGTCAAGGACCTAACGAAAGAAATTGAGACAATTTCAAATCAACTCGGAGTACACGGAAATAATTGTTTTGTACTAACTGAACTCTCTCTATTCAAATGGGTGGTGCAACTTCTTGATAATGCATTTACCAGTTTGCGGCCAAATTTCTGTCTCATTTCGGAGATTGCCAATTCTTTGATCGTTATTCTCAGCCCGTTGTCAAAGTATGGGCGACTTTTAACCAAGAAATATTCGAATGACATCATTCAATTCAATTCCAGAACCAATGCGGCATCCATCCTTTGCCGTATTGAAAAATCAAGGGAACATGCAGCAATGCATGAAGAGAGTGAAGGCGTAGAGGAATTAACGAAATTGAAGCTGGGCCTCTTTTCCTACAAAAATGGTGATCGTAGATCGGGACACAGGAATTTGAACGTTGAGAAAGAAGTGTCAGATGCTCAGCTGCTAAGTTTCATGACAAAAAATGGATCTACAAAACACATCCTGGCGAACGTCCTCCAAATCTTCATTGTGGATGACGTTTGCAACAACATGTCCATTGCCACTGCATACTCACACCTTTCAGATGGGTCATTATTTCAACGTGCCAAACAACTTTTCGGTCATGTCTGGGGAGAGGATGCCATTTTTGACACGGAGGAATGTACAGTAAGACTGTATCTAGAGGCGACAGCTTCTCTTGCGTTGACAAAAGAGTCTTATCGAGATCTTGCGATAATTGTTGTTTGCGAACTCAGTTCTTGCCTAACAAACACCAGGAGCTCAGATAGGAAACATTGCATACTTCCCTTCTGGCAAACAGCTCAAATGCGCATCCCTGGAGGAGGAACAAACCAGGAAGGCGAGGACGATTATTGTGGCGGCGAGGAGAAGTCTGTTGGACGTCGGAGATCAGCAATTTTTTACTTCAACTGCATTCTTGCGAGAGTTATTGAAGACACATTGATAGAGAGCTATCAATTCGATTCTTTTGGACCACATGGATTTTTCTGCAGCCAGCTTTGCTTGGGTCCGTCAGTTGTAGAAACATGCTGCAATTTTTCGAGGCGGAAGTTCTTTGAAGAAGACCTTGAGAAGTTCAAACAAGGCATCGGGGATCCAATCAAGCGCACACAGATTGAAAGCCGGGTAGCGAAGATTAACCTGAATCGTAATCTCGTCTTTGAGAGCAAGGATCAAGTGGATTGTTTAGAGCTCTTGTTGGGACATTTCCGAAGTGCCAGATTCAATTCTGCCGCAATAGGAGAAAGCTGATCTACGCACCTATTGTGTCTCAGCACAAACCAACAAGACAATGGCCAGTGTTCCCAGAGAAAAATGCGTTTGACAGATGTGCAGATGGAGTTCCCTGCTCAATTTATTTGCCTTGATATCCAAGTGGATTCCAAATGATTACATATTGCATCGGCTGCAACAGTCAGTTATTGAAAAGTCTTGCAGGGCCTTGCTGCCTCCGTGCATTTAGCCTTCTCTTGACACTTACAAGTCTATGATACTGTGCAACCTGCAAGTTTGATTGACCTGCTCAAATTGGGAAAGCTGCGTTTCCATCGTTCAAATCAAACCAACACGACATATTTTCGAGTGGACACGGGTGTCCGATTAAGTCCTGCTATCGCTCAATAACACGTGGACAGACACATCATAACATGTATCAAACGCTTCTGTCCTTCGCTTCCTCTTCTAGTGCGATGATTCTGGTTCTTATATTGTGTCGTCATTGACAGCATATCATGAATAGGAGGTGTCACCAATTTCAATTATAGTGAATAAGTGCAGAGAATCTCTACAGAACATTCATTTATCACACAATCATGCCTCAGATAGTACTCCTACTCGCACATTTATTTTTTGCTTGTATCAATTGTGCCAGCGAGCGCAATGATTCCATTGCATATTGGTGGATGATTTCACCATTTCCTCCATGTACTCAGCATTTACAAACCCAGATGTATCATCAACAACGTTGTATAAGTATAATGCATCCCGCCCTTGACCGGCTGCACTCTTGTCCAAGCAATGCAGATAAGTCACACTTCCCTCACATGCCACATTTTCTGTTTCGAGCTTCGAGTTGGTTCTTCTGCCCACTCTTCTTTCATTTGGCACTTCGAAGTGCTTCGGTGTCACGCACCGATTTCTCTATCCAATTGGAAATCATTTCGTCAAACATAGAGTGTGCGGGGCGGGTGAATCCATGCAAAGTTTCGGGTATTTCGCCACTGGTTGCGGAAACAAACCCCGTTCAGTGCTCTTTCATGGAAGATACATTGAATTCGGTGGGCAATTTCACCAATATCTCCATTCACTTATCGAAGGAGCTAAGGAAGACACAATCAACTCTAACATGTACTCTCTTCATACTTGTTGGGTCCACAAAGCCCATTCGCTGGTTCTTTCGCTGATCCATATCTCAACAACAGAATGCAATTGCTCTATGCAGAATTGCTAATTGTTGTCGCCTTTTTACACCATTTATCTCCGCTTACTAGTTCATGTTGCAGGCAGCCCTCATGAGCGTACGGTTCGGCTGATTGATGTTCAACGGGGGTTTTACGATGTTTCCTATGCGCTTCTCTCGGCTGTCGACTCGGCTGGCTTTGCCATTCACACCACGCTCACATACTATTGTACCCGCAATCGAGACCAGACGTTTCTTTCGCAGCGGCAAAATTCAACAGAAACCAGTCGCTGTGGCACACTCCTACGCGCAGCAACAAATAGTTGCATGCGATGAATCCATGAGCATTATGTGTGCATTTTCTTCCGCCCATTCCATTCCATCATATAGATTATGTGTCTCTTCTCTAGATATATTACGAAGCTCACTCTATCCTGCCTGCCCTGTCCACCTGAACTCCACTCCTTGCTTTGTAAATGTTCAGAAATGAAGTAAATCAGTTTCTTCTCAAAGCAGAAGCGCGATGATAGAACCATCTAGATCTCATTGCTAAAGTTTTTCTTGACGAGTTCTGCATTGTGCATTCTACTACCTACTCCCTTTCCTAGCAAGCATTACCATCGATCATAATATTGGTCGCATTATCAACTTCGTCTTCCTGTCTTCCAACTCCAGCAGTCGGCCGTGTCTCTTTAGAGCCGCAGCGCGCGCAGCACACAGCCAGGGAAGCAATGTAGCAACTCCTTCTACCCCATCTACCCCCTACTCGCTCTGCATCCATCATGCACTCCACATCATCATCTGTGATACTCCTACAACATTGATGATGCTCTTGCTGTCTGCTGTCTGCTGTCTGATGCCTGCTGCATGGCGCTAAACCCGTGAACTGCTGTGATCTGTGATGCCTTTTCTTGCTGTGTTGCTGTGTATCGTATCGTATGCCATGCATGCTGTTGTGATGTGTGGATGTGCGTGATAGATGGCTGGTTCGGATCGGAGTTGGCGAACACCAAAAATGATGATGCGCCGAAGATACAAAAGATATTACCTTCTTAGTTTAAAAGAGTTCACATTAAAATTGTCAAATCATACACTAAAATAAGAGTACTGTTGTCTAATTTTGATGTCAGTTTAGTATTGTTAGTCTTTTAGTTATCTATTATGACATATATATATCTATTTTTATCAATCAATACATCCATTGAAACAGAATGGTAATATCTTCTGTCCGGCATTAAAAGACAGCACACAACTGAACAACGACGCCATCGTTCCGGAACCCATCGCTCCATTTTTCCCAATCAATCGTTGCCACCGATCTTGCTATTTCGCCATTATTTTTTCTGCCAACATTATTCTATTGCGCTCGATCATCTCGCTCTCAGTCCTACGCCCGTGTAACATACACAACAATAAACAACAACAACAATCACCATGCTGTCCAGAGCCTCCATCGCCTTCGGCGCCAACCTCCGCACCCGATCATCCACATCGACAGCGGCATTCTTCTCCTCGACCTCCGCCGTTCAACAACAATACGACGTGGTAATCGTCGGCGGCGGCCCCGGCGGCTACGTCGCCGCCATCAAAGCCGGCCAAATGGGCCTCAAAACCGCCTGCGTCGAAATGCGCGGCACCCTCGGCGGCACCTGCCTCAACGTCGGCTGCATCCCCTCCAAGGCCTTGCTTCAGAGCTCCCACTGCTTTCACGACGCCCAGCACCACTTCGCGGACCACGGCATCTCCATGGGGGAGGTGACGATGGACGTGAGCAAGATGTTGGACGCCAAGGCGAAGACGGTGCAGGGATTGACGGGCGGCATCGAGCATTTGCTGAAGAAGCACAAGGTCGATTATTTCAAGGGGAAGGGTACGCTGACCGGGCCGAACGGAGTGAGCGTCGCTTTGAACGACGGGGGGAGCGAGACCTTGGATACCAAAAACGTCGTTATCGCCACCGGATCGGAAGTGACGCCGTTGCCTCCCGTGCCCGTCGACAATGCCGGGGGAAAAATCGTCGACTCCACCGGAGCCCTCGACATCCAAAAGATTCCCGAATCCATGGCCGTCATCGGAGGCGGAGTCATCGGTCTGGAGATGGGATCGGTATGGTCTCGTCTCGGAACGAAGGTGACCGTCATCGAATTCATGGATGGATTGTGTCCTGCCATGGATAAGGAATTGACCAAGAAGTTTCAGACTACGTTGAAGAAGCAGGGATTTAAGTTCAAGTTGAAGACGAAGGTTGTGAAGAGCGAGCTTGTTGGTGATTCTGTTGCTATTACTACGGAGCCATCGAAGGTTAGTTCTTGTTTGGCTGTTTCAACAATCTTATCAGTGAAAAGTTCTATTTCTTTCATCTAAAATTTTCATGCGCATTTTTCGATGTAGGGAGGAGATCAAAAAACCGAAAACTATGACACCGTACTCGTAGCCACTGGCCGCAGACCATACACCAACGGACTCGGATTGGAAGCTCTCGGAATTCAAACTGACAAACTTGGCCGTATCGATGTAGACTCTCATTTCCGAACTGCCGTCCCGAGCATCTACGCCATCGGAGATTGCATCGACGGACCCATGCTCGCGCACAAGGCGGAAGAGGAGGGAATCGCCGCCATCGAAACCATTGCCGGATTCGCCGGACACGTCAACTACGATGCCATCCCCGGAGTAATCTACACCTTCCCCAAGGTGGCATCCGTCGGAAAGACGGAGGAGGAGCTCAAAGAGGCCGGAGTCGCATTCAACAAGGGATCGTTCCCCTTCGCCGCCAACTCTCGCGCACGAGCCAATGCCACCGGAAACTCGGAGGGATTCGTCAAGATTTTGGCGGATAAGACCACGGACAAAATATTGGGAGTGCACATTATGGGACCGAATGCTGGAGAGATGATTGCGGAGGGTGTTTTGGGTATGGAGTACGGAGCCAGTGCGGAGGATGTGGCGAGGACATGTCATGCTCACCCTACTTTGAGTGAGGCGTTTAAGGAGGCTTGTATGGATGCTTATGATAAGCCAATTCACTTTTAATCACCAGGGTGTGATGGATGGCAGTGCCAGCTGGTGACTGTGAATACCCAGCAGTGCAAGCTCTGGGCGCATTGGGACTTGAGTTCGCTGATAACCTCGACGCGTGAACCAAAAGCGAGAATTGCACTTTTTGGCAATCCCAACGCTGACAGCTTTCCAGTGTCGCGAACGACGCGATCGGTGTGAGGTTTAGGGAGAAAAAATGATAGGGCAGTTCCGAGTGTGGAGAATAGCTTGTTCATAATAGAATTTCTTGATTTTTGTTTTATGACTGAACCCGAAGGAGGTAATTGCAAGAATGGATATTTTTAGATCAGTTGCATCATGGAATCTGCTGTTGTGATGTGCATACTACTAATATGTTCGTTCTTTGCCAAGGACAATTAAGAGAACCCCCTTTCCCATTTCCATATAATGATTCCAACACGGAAGCTGATGCGCAAATCGGAGCACAATCACTATCAACACTGTATTTATAGTTCTTTCTACTATGACAATCAAGGAACGCGAGTAGGCAGATCCTAGTAGGTGGCACACAATCAGGCAAAAACTGCTTTTACTTTTCCCAAGGTGAAAGTCCCTTGTTGTCTCTTGCAGTGATAGGTAGATATGATGCTTGTCGATGGGCCAAGGAATGCCATTGGAGTTGTTCTATAATATGACTGAAATGATTGATCGCTTGGAATCAAAGTATACAATACCCAAATCCTCTCATATTCTTTCTGAGATGATCATTGGGGCGCTACCAAAGCATCTGAGGCAATCACCTCTTCCTCTTTTTCTTCAACGTTCCAGAACCACAACCGTACCCCTATTTCCTCTCATTACCCTGAAATCTCCATCCAAGTAAAGAATATCCGAATACCCAGCATATGGCCGCCGCATGACGTACATCTGAGTATAATCACTCCTATCAGCCGGCGGCTCCAATCCCATCATCGCATCCATCAACTTGTGCATCGTCCACGTGCCAATTTGACCCAAGTAGGATTGAGCATCAGCTTCCTTCGCGATGGCTTTATCGAACGTTTCTTTCCACAATGCAACATGTTTGACATTTTCAGAACTTGATGAATCAAATCTCGGTTGCAGCGTACCCTTCGAGAATTTAACTCCAAGTCTAGTGGATGATTGGGGGAAACACACTCCGTAATTCATGAGTCTGGCGGGCAATAACTCTCCGGAAGGAGTTTCAATCTCTATTGATGCTTCCATGTTGTAATTTTGTGTCCATGACGGGGTCTCTCCATTTTTGCTCTCCTTTTCGACCAGCTCCTCGGTGGCATCATTGATTGGCTCGATGATATTCACGATATATTCAACGGCGCACACTATTTTAGTCGGTTTGAACATGCCAAAGCTCATGCGTCCCAATGTAAATTTGGCCTTGCCATCGTCATCCATGGGCAGCTTACCGGGAAATGGAGGTGTCGTGATCGATCTCCAATTTCCCCGATTGACATCCATATCTTGGGCGGGCGACCATGACGATTCGGCGCCTCGTTCCTCTGCGGCGAGTTGGACGAGATTGTTAATTGCCTCCTTCACCTGTGGATGGGCGGTTTCGCCGTTGTGCTCGACGAGGCGGCGTTTGAGGGCTTCCTTTGCACGAGCTTTGCCGCCGGCTTTGCCTTTAGCTTTAGGTCCGTCAGCCACGGCCGTAGTAGAGATCAGGGTGGCCTTCATGATGGTTCATTAGAGAGTTAGTTGAGAGCTGTTGCTGTTGAGAGTGTGAGTGAGACAGTAATTAAAGTTCCATTTCCTTTGGTTCCATGTTCCATTGAATGAAGAGATGATGTGGAAGATCCATTTGTGATGTGATGTCAAGAAATAATGTAACGTACTAATTCCTAAATACCGATGATATTTGATGGCAAATAAGATATTAATTCCGCCTTTCCCAATGGGCGAGTTATTGCATTCTCATTGCCCCCCGCACGCACCTCGTCATTCATTTTCATTTTTATTCCTCCTCTTCATTCGTCCAATTTCCCAGACTTCTTCCAGCTTCTTCCTCTTCTTCCTATCGTACATCGCTCGCTCTCAACTCCCGGCACATTCGACTCCGCCCGCCCATACTTCTCATTGTCATTCATCCATCGGCATCGGCAACCCGTACGTGCATGCGGCAACCAAATCAGTTGCTGATGAAGAGATTGAATGCCATAGATAGCATCACCATATCAAACGCTGACACCACGCCGCCTTAACAACCCGAACAACAGAACCAAACGATGAAGTCTACCAAAGCTTTGGCTGTCATTGCCATCGTCGTGGACGGGCCATTCTCCTACGCCTTTTCGATGGGTACCTGCTCCAACAACATTGCTACGGTGCCTACCAATAGCAGGAAAGCTTTGTCTCTTCCTCGTGGCGGCAATGGCGCCAGAGGTGTCAACACGCTCATGAAAACATCGTCTGCCGCCGCCGCTGCCAGTGATGGCGCTGTCAGCAGCGACGCATCCAAATCGACCGAGCAATCCATCTCATCGGCGGCTTTCAATTTGATCAAGGGATGTGTTGGATCAGGCGTATTATCGCTTCCGGCAGGTGTTGCAGCTATTGGCGATGTGCCAGCAGCGTAAGTTTTGCCATGAAATATATGCAGTGGAATCATTGATTTGCACTGTTATACTTAATATCATGCTCTTGTACACTTCTCTCTCAATTGACTATGATGTAAAAAAAAACAATTCAATAAAAAGTCTTGCGCCGGCATCCGCCATCTTATTCATAATGGGAACGATCAGCGCCTATACATTCCACCTCCTCGGTCGATTGACTGCCGTCGCCACTAGCGAGTCGGATGGATCGGAATCTCCAGCTATATCCAGTATTGGGCAGCTATGGGATCACGAAGGCGGAGAATCAACATCCTGGCTGATTAGTTTAGCGGTCATGATGACATGCTTCGGCTCCTGCTTGGCATATTCAATCATATTGGGCGACACCTTCAGCAGTTTGGCACATACAGCTGGTTTGCCGGGCATAATCACCACGCGTCGTTTCAATGTAGCTGCCATCGGGCTGTTCGGAGCCTACCCTCTTTCGTGTCTCAAATCCCTGGCGGCCCTGGCTCCCATTTCCATCAGCGGAGTGATTGGTGTATTCGTGACATCGGTTGTGATGACAGTTCGCTCGTTGCCCGGAGGACCCTACTCGACGAATGGTATTTACCTTCCATCGCTTCCGGCGGATCTGAAACCTAGTTTTGGAGTGACGGGGTTACGAAGTCCGCGTTCGCTCTTGGTTCTATGTTCCATGACTGCGACCGCCTTTCTGGTGCACATGGCCAGTCCAGAATTCTACCAAACTTTACAAACACCCACAATTGCTCGGTTTGGAAAGCTTTCGGCCATTGGATTTGGTCTAACAGCATTGATCAGTATCTTCATGATGGCGGTTGGATTCTTAACTTTTGGAGGGGCTTCGAATGGAATGATTCTCAACAATTACTCAACTTTGGATGCCGGTGCAACGCTTTGCCGTTTATTGACGGGAATTAGCTTGCTGGGTTCGTATGCCTTTCTGTCCAACGCGATGAAGAAAGCATATTATCAGATATTCCACAAAGGGGAAGAGATTACAGACAAAATTCATCACCAAACTTCGCGGCTTCTTGTTGGGACACTCACCGGCCTTGCTCTTCTCATCGACGATGCTGGGTTTGTGTGCAGTTTGACCGGGGCCGTCCTTGGCAGTGCACTCATCTACATGATTCCGTCTTATCTCTTCTTGAAGTCAACAAAACGACGCCTAAATAATGGTTCATTGGCATCAAGTAAGACATTGCGAATAGAACGGTTGTGGAATAGAGGTTTGATTGGTTTGGGGGCGTTCCTTGCATTGGCAGGAGCATACATGTCAGTGCTGAATTCTTTTTTCCCTCACTTGCTGTGAATTGGTTCAGCTGTGAGGTCTTGAAACTCCCACGGCAATTTTTGGTGCAATGCCTATGAAGCAGATGGAAGTACCTGTCACACTGGACAAGTCCATTCCAATGATCATTCTTCATAGTTGTAAATAGTGGAATTTGTTAATAGACATCTCTCACCCCACTTGCTTATTCATCCCTGGTGGTTTCTTTGGTGCATTGGCCATCACGGTTGAACACGACCTGCAAATGACATCCTTATCATTCATCTTGGGTGCCTTGCAGACTGGACACACGGTTGATAGATCCAATGCCCCCCTGGTGGCAACACAACTGATGCACCTGGCTTCAACTCCTTTTCTTCTCTGATTTTTGCTGTATGAGTGTTCAGGTTTCAGCTCATTACAAGAGAAGCATCTTCTCTGGCGCACTGAGCCTGGTTCAAGAGCTTCGATCAGCTGTTCTTGTTTCTGATGGAGTTGCCCATCTCTATTCGCTACACTGCTCTTCTGAGCATCTTCCGCTTTCTCTATCATCTTCTTGCTCCAATAATTTTCATCAATCATGTTTTCATCGAAATCCTTTGCTTTTAATGGATAGTCCTTCAACGGAGGCACCTCTTTCACTGCATCTAAAATCCATTCCACATTCAACGAAACATTGCTGAAAATGGTACGCTTGTGTCTTACTGACGAACTTCCCGAATACACGGATCTCTTCCAATAAGGCTTCACAACCACCAGCAAGTCCTGCGTGCGTCTGCAGCATCTAATTTTCCTCGTCAATTTGCTTGCAGCTTCAAAGGCATTTAAATGCAGCCCAGGCAAATCGACCAACGGCCCATCGTCATCGTTCGGCAGCTCAATATCATCTTTGGGACAACCCTTCAAAGTCGGATCGGCTCCCTGCTCCAATAAATACTCAACGATACCATCGTGCCCGCGCATCGCGGCCGTGGTCAGCGGCGTGACGTCGAACCATTCCGCGCTGCCAGTGGGATTTTCTTCGGAGGTGTAGGCGGGGTGGTGCTCCGTCCATTTTCGAGCGCAATTGATGGTTTTGATCTTTTGATCTCTTGAGATGGCCGCTGCGGCTACAATGATTCTTCGGACGGAGGGCAGGTCGCCTCTGGCAACGGCCTTGGTTATTGCAGGTTTGGGAGCATCGATAGTGGAAGCCTCCGTCATGGTTTTCAGATTTGCAGCAGTAGAAAGGTTCTAGGAGTATTATTTTTCGGACGTGTTGCAGCGGCTTGATCTGCCTTGATTCACTTCGATCAAGAGAAGATAACACCCGTCCTGTCATGAGAAGTTAGACAGAAGTTTTTGAG
>JALLAS010000795.1:0-11330 GCA_036939415.1 Detonula confervacea
ATGTCATTTTTTTCTTAGAATCGCGCGCATGCGCAGATCTGAATAAAAACCAGATGCGGGTAGCATCCCGCCCTTGTTGATGGTTGCTTGATGCATCTGCTGACGGAATCTGACCACGTAGATGAAGGGAATCCATTTTGTGAAATGCATTTTCACTTTTCTAGAGACATGTTCACTCCATCTGTTCATCTTCCATTTATTAGTCTTCCATTGTATACTCTATTTGTGGATAATATAATATTGACAGGTGGTGTTGAGCTGCGCGCTGTGTTGAGCTGGTGATGCATTTTCACTTCCGTGCGGGTCCGTACATGTGTTGATATTATCATCTAGATGAGGTGTGTCGTTATGACTCTTTCTCAGCAGACGCTAATCTGGCGAGTTAGTCTTGGAGGCGATGTATTTCTACGTCTCAGACGAAGGACTTCAGTACTCACGAAAAAAACCTGTAATCTCAGTTAGCCCAATAGGCTGCAATATCAAGATATAAGACGTATCTACACAAGATCTACGACTGGGAATGAATGGGAACTCAATCGCATCCGGAACGCTCATTTTTTCCACATCACATCTGCACTTTCACTTTCCGTAGCTTTTCATTTTCACTTCATATAGTTCGTTTACATTCCTTATTCCCCGATTCCCGTGTGTGTTCATATCAAACAATCAGCATAACCAACGCGCATCCTACTAGCTCAATCAGGTGACTCCGCGGATGTGGGATCGAGGCACCATCGTATTGAGGAGGACGCAAACAACAAGGTCAAGGGTGTGATAGGAGAGGTTTGTTTGGAACACAAATAGAGAGAGAGAGTTTGCAGATAAAAAATAGAACAGAATGCCGGAAACATCACCCTTGCTCATACTGAGCCTTGCCATCCGCCGCCAGCAGCGTGGTCTGCAGCGGCAGCAACAGCAGCAACAACACGCTGGTGGTGATCAGCAGGAACAGCGACAGCCGCAGCCGCAGCAGCAACAACGACAGCAGCGGCAGCGGCAGCGGCAGCAACGACAACAGCCACCTCAACAGCAGTCGCCGCTAATGTGGCGGCGTTCATCCTTACCCATCCTCCCCGTAATCCACGAAGGCGATGGTCTGAGCAGCGGCGCAAGCAGCGCTTTCACGACCTCCCCCGGCACCCCTGGCAGCAACCACTCCCGCGCCTTACGAAGAATAGCAACCGCCGTAGCCCGTTCCGGCTCATTTAATTCCGCATCCTCCTCCTCCACAAACGGAACGTACGAAAACTTCAACCGCATGTCCCATCAGATCGTATGGCCTCCAGCCGATGATAGCAGCTGGCCTCCGCGAAATCAGGCATCCTATAACGAACAAGGCGAGGGAGGATCGTCGTCGGCTGCCAATCATAATAATTATGGAAGTATCGATGATCAGCATTACACGCGCTTTATTGAGTCGGAAGATTACATCACGTCCTCTCCGTCTTCGGAATCTTCTCCGGAATGTAACCGTCGTAATTTTCAGCCTTCGTCCAGAAGACATCATGGGTACCTTCGCTCGATCGTCATTACTGGATTGGCGTTGTCTCTTTCGGCGGCTGTATGGTTACCGTTGTTTCAGGAGCAACCGATGGCGGGATTAGATCAAGATGATTATTTCTCCTCAGCTGATGATGATGATGACTCTCCTTCGCCATTTGAATACTTTAGGCAACATCTCAAAAACGATGACGATGACGATGATGATGATTTATTGAACTCATCCTACCAGGAGTATTTATTTCCGAATTCATCTTCATATCCAACTTGGCGCCATAGAAATATTAATAGAAGAAGCAAATCTATTGATGGCGGGAATCACAGTATCAGTTTTGAAGATGAAGGTATTGGAAGTCAACCGACTATTGGTGGAATTGATTGGTCTATTCCGGCCAATATATCATTTGCTGATTTAGCAGCTGTGATGCTTCCTCGGTACTTCCAAAAGGCAGTAGATTTATGTGTCTCGACTATTGTTCCTGTGGAGATCAGTGCATATGCTGTCAACACGGCATTACTTGATAATGCAAATGGAGGCAACATAACGGAAGGTACAAACTCCACAGTCATCACCACGTCGGTGATGCCAGACGAAGTGTACCAACTACGCAAACAAATACTCAAAACACGTGACCTGTTCGATGTATTCTCTCCAGTCTATTCCAAGCATTCATCATTGGGCGACTATACGCATGAGGTTGGCAGGAAGCACGTATCATGGGGGGAGAAAAAGGAAAGGTTTGAACTGACATTACAATGGGATACCCATGGAAAAAAGATGAAGAATAGCAACAGCAACAACGTTGGACAAACTGTCCACAATAAGTCTGGGTATGGCAAGCTTTATGAGATGGAAGACTTATGGAAAACATTACGCCAATACCTCGATAATGGATACACGCTAATTGGCGACTTTCAGGATCTCAATCATGCCAACATCAAGTACTCCTTGGAACAGCTGACTCAATACCAACGGCAAGTTTGGCAATGGAACCAGGAGTTCATGGCCTTTGTCGAAGAGAATAGGCGCCACATCAGTTTCTATCTGTCCATACCGTGCGAGAGAAATCTTCTGACCCCGGGGCATGTGCCCTGCAGGCATGCCCATTCTCATTCATCCCACCTCTTTTGGGGGAATGCTACAAGTCATGAACTGCCTGATGGCAATCTGAATGAGGCCACTTCGGTATTATTGCAGTTAGGAAATTCACAGCTCAAAAGAGCAGAAATGTATCTAAATAAGGGGCTGGCTTACGAGCATGTGATTCCCGCACTTGTAAATGCAACAACAGATTCAGAAGAGGAATGTGCACATGCATTATATCACAATCTACGTAAGGAGCTAAGGAGCTTTCTTGATGAAGTGGATTTGTTTGGGCATTTGCTCATCCCTGGTTCCTCAATACTGATTCCTGAGATTGAGAAGGGTATGAAACAAAACACCACTGACCTGGCTGTATCATTGACTCCCGGGCAAAAGCAAATTAAGCAAGCTTTGAAAGGGTTGAAACGAGCCAGGACACTTCTTGGGGATATGAATGATGACTACGTTGCATATTCAATGTACCTCGAATGGAACGAATACCCCAATGAGCAGTTGAGACTTCAGGAGCTTGTGGAAGCCCAATGGGATTATTTTCGGAGCTGGACTCAAGAAGCTGATTTAGTTGCACAATTGCAATTCTTACAAGGGTTGATGCTGCAAGAACACTCTGTGGAAAAGTATCGTGAGTGATTCCATACTATGCCCTATCTGCAGAGTTGGCGTTTCAAGAAATATTTATACCTTACGACTGAATCATTGAATGATGTTTCAGGCAGCCTAGAGTCCTTTTTAGTGGAGCGCAAAGAACGTCCTACCAACCATTTCGTTATCGGAAACGATGCGGGCGATGCAGACTCAATCATCAGTGCCATTTCCCTGGCTTACATCACATCAATTCACGGCGGGGAACAGATGACACCCGTTCTTCCGATATCCAAAGACACATTCACTTATGGACGCCCAGAGATAAATCTTCTTCTCCAGATGGCAGGCATTGAAGAACCATCCAAAAAGTTACTTTTTATTGATGACCTGAAAGCCAAGCTTGAACACGACTTCAAAGGGGTGTCGCCTCGCCAGACTATGGCGCTTGTGGATCACAATACAATCAACAAGTCCCTGCGGCATTACAGAGATCATTTGATTGTGACTGAAATTGTTGACCACCATAAGGATGAGCAGCAATACAAGGAAACGTGCAAAGGCAATAGAAACATTGCCTTTGAAGATGGACATGCACTGGTGGCGAGTACAACGACGCTCATGGCTGAAAGATTGCGAGAGTACCCCTCTCCCTACCCAGCAACGCTGTCCCTGCTCTTGCTGGGTGTCATACTCCTCGATTCGGTCAACCTTGATGCTTCTGTGGGAAAGGTCACTCCACGAGATCAAGATGCTGTGGACGATTTACTGTTGCATACAGACTGGAACGAAGCAACGCCATTGCCTTGTCTCAGAAAAAATGACAATGGAGACATCACTAATGATGCAAATGAGCTCTTCAAAAAGTTACAAGATGCGAAATATGACCCTCTACTTTGGGGTTCGTTCTCAGTGAAACGTGCTCTCAACTATGATTATAAAGACTTTCGCCATCATGGTCTCTGTCTTGAACATGTGAAACGACATGGAATATGCAATAACAATTTTGGCATTTCTTCAATCCTCATGCCTGGGCTTGATTTCATGAGCAAGGAAGGATTCTATGTTTCAACACTTGAATTCATGACATCCAAACAAATACCATTTTTAGGCATAATGTTTGCGTTTTACGATGAGGAAGAGGCATTTCACAGACAGCTTGCATTCGTTTCCATGGATCGAACCGTTTCTCTTCATGAACTGGTGGGGGATATCTTGATGTCTGCTGCATACAAATCTTCGGATCTACAACTAGCAGAAATAAAACTTGCGGCTGAACTCAGTTGGAGGGATAATGCCTGTCTGTTTGATCAAAATAATATTGCACCAAGTAGAAAGCGAATAGGCCCAATGCTTGAGAGTTTTTGACAAGCCAAAGTAATTACATCAATTAATTTCAAGTTGACACAGAAAATCTCTTTTGCCAGCTCACTGATTGTTATTGTTCTATTCAACTATTTGGCTGGCTTTATCATAATTTTTGTCTTGCTAGGAGACCTCAAATATGGGCCCAGCCACGTCTCCATGTATGGAGTCTGAGAGAATGTGTTCCCAAGCCTACAATAGCTGTCCCTTTTTGATCGAACCCCCATTGACTGACCGTGTCTTTATTTAGGTAATATTTTTCTAGAGGGCAGATTTCAATGTTTGGGGGTGGCACCTATAATATTTGGTCTGGCTGAGCGGAACAAAGACTCCCAGTTTAGACAAAGAATACAGAGACTGACATTGATGGAAGGAGAGAAGGCAATGAAGAAAGATGGGCGAGATGAGAGGGTTATTCTTACTTCTCTACTAATATTACCATACACATGGTCATATCTCTAGCCACACTCAAGCCCACAACCATGTCCATCATCATAGGTACCCATGCATCGCCAATCCCAATGTCGATACTGCTATCTCTATACTATTGGCATTGTAATGCACAGCTAACCTCAAGCATGAGTATGACTCTCATATAGTCTGTCTTATGTAAGGGTTCCATGTTTTGATTCTTGCGTTTGTCCATTCAACTCAGCCCTGGAGGGGGGGAGGCTTTGGCAGTTGTCAGTATGAGTTCGAAATATTGATATGTGACCAGATCGGTTGAGAAAATAATGAGATAAAGCTGGATGTGGGTGTGGCTTGAAAATCACCACTTTCCCCAGTACGCAGGACCAAGAAGCACAGTAGATCTTGGCGCGGCACAAGACTTGAGTATGGTAATTAGATAGGACGGATGGAGCAAGATCAAGAAGCTCCCTGGTGGTCTCATTTCCCTAATTCAAAAGTATTCTTACCTGAGAGGGAGAGACATGGGCAATCACCAGGATCAACACCCAAATGTAATAACAACATACTACGTTCATGGTGTAACACAAAGACCAATTCAATTAATGCCTGAGAAAGAGGCTGCTTCTGGCCTGAACAATTTTAATTTGTTTCTGCAAAAACTGACAAAAATGCCAAACTCTGACTCTTGAGGTTGCCTTGAGATTTCCGCGTCCCAGATTTGACTTGATCATGAGGGATGTTGCTGTGCAAGAAGAACAAACAGAAGAGGACCGAAGAGCCAGGGCCGCAATCGGTTCTTGACGAAGTTATTGGAAATGAAGACCTGGCATTCCTCATTTCGGGTGTGAGTTAATTTACTTGAGTTCATTTTTGTCACCTTTTTGTCAGCAATCTTTTGGTAAATGAATTCTCACCGGCCTTATTGCGTTTCAATCAGTTTGTAAGCCCGAACCCCAAACCTTCTTGGCATGTAACTCTTTGCCATAATCCATGTATTGTTTCACGCTGGTGGAATGAAGCGTTTAGCCTGGTTCGAGGTAAGATGAATAATTGATCTCAGCAAGATGTATGCGGTTTTATTATTTCCAGGTGAAAGTGCCAATACCAATGATGAATGATGCCCACAAATGTGTTTGCAGCCCAGCTGAGATATGACTACCTTATGAACTTCATCAGCGAAGATGAAAAGAACGATTGGTTACACCATAAGCTGATCTACTTGCCTGGAACTTCAATTGACGATGAAGGCCGTGCCATCCCTCGCGAGGGTTGTCTACGGATATTCCGCTCAAATTGCAATAAAACATGCAATGATGCCAGACAAGAGTACAGAAACAACATCCAGAATGATACCGATGGTAACGACAATAGAGTAGACAGCCGACCTGATTATTACTACCAAGCCCACCGGTAAATTGTTTATTGCTTTCATTCACAGCATCAACTAACGCAGACACTTTTCTCACTGGCATTTCACGCTCCCTGCTGTTTTGTACAGTGAAACTCCTGAATGCATAGAACTCATACTACCTCGGCCTCTCCCTTACAATGACGCAATTCACTTCGTCAATGAGATCGAGTACGATGAGAGGCCCCGCCTCGTGAACAAGTTTGTGGCATGCATCGGCGATATCAACGGACTTCAGAATCCAATGACTAAGGAAAAGTCCAAAGAAGGTCAGTGGAACCTTGGCTATCATGAAATAGTGTCTGTCCGAGATATGACAACTACGAAATGCGATCCCCGTCCACCTTTGAATGGTCATGGAGAATACACAACATCCTTTCTACGGGCAACCAACGCAAAGCCATCGGATGATCCCAGGTGGGTGAAGTTCTGTCATCTAGTTGGTCGTGAGGATCGTTGTCGTGCATTTTTGAAGAAGTGCTTATTGCCAATGATGGGGCCAAGGCCGACTGGTCATAGTTGGAACAGTTCTCCACGCGATTAGCACCGTCGTAAATCTAACCTTTCAATGATTCTACCGTAGCTTCATTGTTTCTTCTGCGCTTTCCACATTCCCAAAGCATACTTTATCCTCATTTTCGCAATCTCGCTCAACATGACCAAACTTACAACCACAGCATCGCTCGCTTTAGTAACAAGCTTGGAACCCTCCTTATCAACCCAAGAGACACCACACTCTCCAACAGGCACACCCAGCAACCGCGCCCTGTGCACCACTTCCACATCGTGCGTCCACCTTCTTAGATTGAGTTCATTATACAGCATTTTGCCCGTGGATGCAGTCATCAGCTTGAAGCCGCATTGCGTATCTCGTACGCCGAGGTTGCGGCCGAGGAATATTGATGATACGCATGTTCGAAATCCCCAGCTTAGGAGTGCACGCAATGGTCCTTTGGATTCTGGATATTGACGGTAGCCTACGACCAGAGCCGAGGATGGATCAAATAATGATGATTGATTTGGTTGTTTCCTCGTTGTCGAACAAGAACTTGATAGTAGCTCTTCCAAGCTCTGCAGCATATTGTCGATGCAAACCATGTCTCCGCTTCCATCGGCATCAGCTACAAGTACAATTGATCTAATTGAGCTTGTTAAAGAACCATCTTTTTCATTGTTGCTTTCTGGACCAAATGAAGATAACTCTGCCATGCCTTGCTCTATGGCTGCACCCTTTCCTGCATTTTCTGATAAAGAAATGCATACCACATCTTGGTCTACATTCCAACAGTCCTCTTTCTCAGATTCATTCTTTGTCGAATCCCTCCATGAATTGCTTCGGATATATTCTGCCGTGCCATCGGTAGAGCCATCATCCACCACCAGTATAGAAACACTCCCAGATGTAACCATCTCTGAGCACGCACTAACATTATTACCTTGGTAGACGGGCATTCTGCTCAAAACATTCATGTACGTTGAAAGAGTAGTTCCTATACGGTTCCGTTCATTGAACGCTGGAATCACGATTGTAAGATGATAGCGACTCGGCTGTTGTGATTGTTGTTTGGGAAGTATTTGCAACTCGTTCTTTCCATCCATTTCATCATGTGTATTGGAAGATGACGAATACGAAGCCAACTCGAAATGTGATTTGCAATTGGTAAGGTGGTGATTGGCTTCGCAGCTATTTTTTCGTAAAAATGGTGAGGCGAACAATGCCAATGATCTCGATCGCTTGCTGAGTGGCACATTATTATTGTAGCAGCCGCTGATGGGAGGGTTGGAGCGACGACCGATTGATGGCGATGTACGGACTTGTGCTACTACGTGCAATTTGATGGCATCGTTCGAACGGAACATGCACATCATCAATACGAATAACACTAAATTTCGTGAAGTAAACATCATCATCGCCGGATAGAGTCGAATTGATAATGGGATGTTTGGTCCACGTGGGCGTGTATGATATCGTATTGACCGCAAGCCCCCCAGTTCGATGGCTTTTACATGAAAGCTCCGAAAACATATATCTCCACCCCAAACATTATTTGTGACCACTAAAACGATCCGAATTATTGCGCAGCAATCAATCATATTATTATCTCGTGTACCCATCGTGTCGGTTTTATCATTGTCATTGGCCGTAGGAAATGGATGGCGGCTGGCGATTGGCGGGAAAGAAAGATCGGCGGCGTCAAAATGTCAGAAGATTTTTGCGTAGGAACTCCATTCTGACCTGACGCCCATTCATCACACAACCTTTGGATCCAAATCCAAAATGACATGCATCATAGATTCGCGCACCCTGTTTAGGCTACCGACTGCCCTTTTTACGGGTGTAAATGCACCCTTCGGGGTCTTGCGTACTCTATGAGTGAGATTCGCGTGCATCATTCATCTTCATATCTCATCATCATATTCACCTCAAATTCAAATAAAGCAGGCCGGCCACCACCACACACCCCGCCCACACTCAAAGTCAAACGCCGCCACTCATCCGATTCGTAGCCATGGCTGCCTCCAAAAACAAAAAGGGCAAGGGGAAGTCAAAGGGTAGTAGTGGTGGCGCATCAACAAAATCGCATACGAAACCTCCCAAGACAAAGTCAAAAGAGGATGATGGCAGTGGCAATCCGTCGTCCGATGAAAAGCGATCATGGTCATCATCAGCATCGGGCCTCGCAGTTGCCGGCATCGGCGTTGCGCTGGCACTGGGATGTAATCGCTTCAGCACACGAATTACTGATGATGGTGGTAGTAGTGGAAGTGTAGGAAATAATGCTGCTACTACCCTTTCATCGATGGATATGCTGGCAAAAGTCCGACGGAGCCGCTCGTTCGAACTCACCGATAATGGGAACAAAACATTATCGGCCACTGCTGACATGCCAGCGGGAACGGTGCTGATGGAGATCCCACGGGAATTGATGATGTAAGTTACATCGAACATACGAAATTATATGCATGTCGCCGCCTTCTTTTTTTGATGCGACCGTATTAAACTACCGTGATTCTCCACTCGCGGCAACCAATCAATAGCTGGGACCTCGATGCGGTCCGCGACGAATTCGTCAAAACCGAACTATCCCGCACGAAATTATTCGGGGGCAAATCCTCCGACACGCTCTCCAGACGCGCCGCCTTGCTATCGGCCTACCTCGCCCTACTGAGAAACGATGCGGTAACGCCCGGCAAATCCTTCCCCGCTCAGGCATCCGTCGCGAAGGCATTGCCGTCCCACGACGAATACGCCGCCTTCCATCCGGTATTGGCCGACTTGAACCGAATGAAAAGCTATTTGGGAGAGCACTCCTTATCGTTTTTGCATCTGGCACACGTACGCGAGAGTTTGAATCGAGAATACACGATTTTGGCAAAGGGTTCCGAGAAATTCGCAAAATTGGTCCCTCGCGAGGATTACATGGCCTGCCGATTGGCGGTGCAAAGTCGAGCATTTCAAATATCCAATATACCCCCATCGGAAGTTCCCGAGGAGGAAAAAGAGCATTATCAACAAACCATCGGCATCGACTTTAGTTCTGCGGTAGTTTCCATCGAGCCGGTCAATGATTGGATGAACAATCACGTCAATAACAATGTCAAAGACGGAGGGTATGATGCCGTGAAACGAGTTGGCAGGCCGAGACAGTAAAGGACATACCAAAGGGACAGAGGAGCTGATCAATAGTTACGGAAAGTTTTACGATCACGTTTTGTTCAGGCAGTATGGATTCATACCCACGGATGGATCGGGTACATCGATTGCATCGCTGTTCGTGCATCACAATATGGATTTGATGGATGAGTTGAACGAGACGAATCCCTCTTTGCTGCATTTGGAGACGATGGCAACGTATTTGCAGTATGATTATGGGTATCCTCAGTGCATTACAAGGGAAGATTATCAGGAGTCATTTGAGTTTAAGCGGCTGAAATTGATGTATCTTCAGCAAATAGCGATTGATTCCTCGCGGTGGGTGTTACCCCTGCCGCCGCGGGTGTCGACAGATGCCACACCAATTTCCACGATGTCGATACCGGATGACTATAGAGTCCCTATATTTCAACCAGATGTGTACGAACACCTTGAAGAGAATGCACTTGGTCTCTCTTTGCCGTGTCGGTTAATCACACTCACGGAAGAAGATTTGGAAAATGGCATAGAATTATTGAATCAAGATCTAGGGATATTAAAAGGAGCATCCAATCCTCAACAAACACCACTGCTACGGCTAGAACAGCTCCAAGTATCCATAACGTGGCTCACACGAACCATGCATTGCATGAAAACACTGGCCTCGATCCAAAACCAAAAATATGCACTTACCGCACACGAGCAGGAACAATACATTATGATGCTGATAAAGCTGGGCAATACTAATACGTTGGAGTGGAATGCAGCCCATGTAAAGTTGGAGGAGATGCAATCGCAGGAGGCGCTCGAGAATTGGGCGTCGCACTTTTTTGATAGTTTGGTGGATATGTATGAGGGGGATCCGTATGAGCTTTTTGTTCGTGAGGAGCCTTGTCCGGAGATTTATACGGCTGAATTAGTTCGGAATTAGATGCAAGCTCCATGTGTTGACTTGCAAAAAATATAGGGAAAGTCTCTTACTTTAGGCACTACCTCTGTTCATTTTTATGACCAATATCAATCAATATATTTAAACAATCAATCAAAACTTCCATATCTTGCTAGAATGTCATGCTGGGAGTTAGGATAAGTATTAGAAGTATGTTTGTGACCTTACAAGTTGTGTTGAAAAAGCCCTTAAGGTCTCAGTCAACTGAATATTTGCTTCTTATTTTTTATATCATTTTTCGTGTGGATCGGCCGGAAGGACCGTTCTGTGGATATCCGCAAAGGTACTGGGTTCCTACGTGGATGATATTTGAATCCATTTGCCCGCCTTCCATCTGAAATCAACGTGTGGCGGTGGCTCGCCAGACGCTATTTCC
>JALLAS010000796.1:0-11330 GCA_036939415.1 Detonula confervacea
CAAAACACTTCTACAGTGTTCCCCTTACATGGGTATACAATGTATACCCAATAGTAGGCCAATCGTACATGATTTCACTAGCAGAAATAAATCTGTATTCAAAATTTCTATTTCTCCATTTTACAGGACGCCTCGACATTGTGCCTGTATCCTCATCTCCTGGTTTGAGTGCTGTGAGGCAGAATGTAGGCACTAACAGATTAAGCTGCCCATACATATTCGTTGTAGAGAAAAATTCGGACTTTCCAACTCTTGCCTTCACCCTTCTTGTGCCCACGTACCGAAGATGATTCGTCATTGCGAGCATGTTCACGGACAAACAATAATGCTACATAATATGGCACAGTACAAATCTCAACCTGATGACTGTTGTGGCAAGCTTGCCGGTAAATCCAACGCCGGCTTTGCCGAAGAATCGCTCTGCGCATCAGCCTTGAAAACCAAATGCGCCAAGCTTTGTTTATTGACACTTTCGCCCATGCTCAGTTGTGCTCTCCTCCCAGCCACTTTTGGCGAAACTGAAAGTGCAGCAGTCTTCCCAACTTTTCTTTCTTTGGTAGACACGGGCGAAGCAGTCACAGCCTTATTGTTCGACAATCCATAACTGTTCCTGGTGGTATTGAACACGTACAAATCCGGAACATGACTCGAAGGAGGATAAAACCCAGTCCCTCCCTCCCTCGATCCTCGCGCCGAAAACCCAGAGCAATCCACCAAACCCTTGGCGGGTTCCGACCCTACGCCGTACGAATCGTGGAATACCTCGCACAGGTAATGCTGGCTCCCCATGAAGGATTGTTGCTGCCCAGCGACTGTCGACATGATCTGCAAGGGCGCCTTCGGATGGGGTGCCAATATTGTGGGCATACGACCCATTATCATCTGAGAAGACGATGATGTCCTTGCCTTGGCACTGCGCTGTAACATTTGTTGCTGCTTCTGCCATCTCCTCCTTTGACCCGCAGTCATGCTAGTGCTGGCGGAGGACGAAATCGATATGCCGGACATTTGCGATGAAACTGAATACACGCTTTCGTCGTCGCCTCCACCACCACCACCATCATCTCCAGCGCCGGGAGATAATTCCAAACTTTCAAGCCGATCCAGCCTATTGTTCCCATCTTTGGAAGCTTCGTGATTCAAAACCAACGTGTCGAGTATTCGTTGATAATCGCTCTCTCCCCTGTGAATATCCTCCCCCAAAAGGGCCGGAATGCTCCGCTGTTCGTTCGTCACCTCCAGCGCCCTTCCCACGCCTAGTCCCATGGAAGCATGATCCAGCCATGCGTCGGAGGGCATGGCTTGGCCATTGTCCATTTGGACGTCGCGCATGAGAGATTTTTGGACGGCGGCATCGGCGGCGGATCGAACTGCATCGCTACCGGACGCCAACGGATTCAGTCGCTGCTGCTGCTGTTGTTGCTGAGTATTATTGATATCCGACTCTTCTCGCACCTTCGCCAGCTCCGCCTCCATCCCCATCAGCGCGACATCGTACTTATCCGGACAAAATACCATGCACACCCGATCGTCCAAGTCGCCCCCCTCCTTCATCTTCGATGCTGCCACCTCGTCCAACCTGCCCAACACTTGTCGAAACTTTGCCATCCTATGTTCCAAATGGACAACCCGTCGACGATGTTTCGCGGTAGTGGCCGACAATGAGTCCATGGCGGCATCGAACGAGGTTGTCGTCGCGGCGAGGGAGGAGAGGGCGGCGTGCATGGAGTGGATGCGATCGCAGTCGTCCGCCGGTAGGGGGATTGCGGCGATGTGGGTGCATATTTTGCCGTATGATGGGTGGGATGGACCGCCGCGGAGGGATTCGGTTGATGGTGCCATGGCGCTGGCGTCGCCGGCGTCGGCCATGGTTGAGTTGAGATGAATGAAGATCGATGCAGGCTGATGCAGGATTGATGATTGTATCAGTTCGGATATTCGACGAATTGTGAGTTAGGGCGATTCATTCGATATTGATTTTAATGCATAAGATACATTCCGCACGTATTCGTGTGGAAATATTGAAATACAAAAATAATACTCTATATATTCGATATAGAGAATTTGACACTTTATAGAAACCTACTACGGTATATTTCCGTCCAATCGTATCTGTATATTAATCATATGATATTAAAGAATAGCCCTAACCTATTTCCTACGCCACGAAAAATCACAACTATCACAACCGCCAATCGCCATCACTGTTGCCAACCAGCTAGCCTCGCCTTCTTTTGCTCATTGCCTGCCCTTGAACCTGGAGAATAATAACACAACAATGACATCTTCCACAAGAAATACGACAATACTATGCATAGTGGTTGCAGCGTGCCTCTTCGCTTGCGTCCAGGCGGGCTATGCGCCCAAAGATGCGCCCAAGCTCCCCGCAGGATTTTGCCCGAAGGCGACGGGTGCAGTCACCGAGACAACGGGAGGTAAAAACGATGCTGTGGATGACAATATTATATTTTTACCGCCCAAATCCGTTGTTGCCATGATAATGTCACTGACCACAACTCTCACATCTTCTCCTTCTCTTTTTCCACGCTGATGCACCAATATTATTATTATCGAAAGAATGCATGTGTCATTGGCAGCATACAGATGGATGCAAAGGGAGCAAATGTCAATTCCAATATGGCCTTAGCTGGTACCATTATTCTTGCGATGATTGCGAGTGCATCCCTGAACCACAATCCTGATTGAGATGCACAACATGCATTTTGGAATAGAGAATGAAGGTATTCATAGCCTCGTCAAATAGTTATCGGAGGTGATGGTATTGATTTAGAATTCAGTGAGTGTACACAATACACAATATGCAGGGGTGTTTTTGAGGAATGAGCATGCCATGGCCATTGATAGCTTCATACTTGGTAAGAACAACTTCCATTTTCTAATCAAAGGAATTGACAATACACAATTCAAAGGGATATTTTGAGAATTGTGGTCCACAACTCTTCTCACTCAACAAAAAATTTCATGAGCAATCACAATAAAAATTGGAGGCCAAGTTATGCCATCATCTGGAGAATGCCGACGCTCATTATTAAAACAGATCCTCTATAATCAACTGCTGCTTCTGCCTACCCAAACTTTTAGAATGAATGTACTCGTGACTTTTCTCTAGCATTAACTGCTGATTCTACCTACCCAAACTCTTGGCAATGAATGCACTCGTGAATTTTCCACTCAATGCAGGGAAATCAAACCCAGAAAATGTACTTGAACTCTCTGCTCCCCTTGACATACCAATGGAAACTTTTCGCCTCTTGAGCGAAGGCTGGGCGTCAGCTGCTTCTGATCCCACCTTCAGCACTGGAGCTTGAGGACGAGTCAACTGAACCTCGACACTGGATGCTGCTTGTCCCTTCCTTACATGCCCATCTGATCCACAGCTCAGGGATAGCATCTCGTTTTCCTTTGTGACTGCGAGCAACTGAACAGATGAACCATCACATTTGTCTACGGATAGAGATTGAACTTCACCATTGACGAGCCACTGGAGCTTCTTCTTTGTGCCTTCTGCACACACAACATTTCCTTCATCCCTGCTGATGATTGAGACTGTACTTTTGGTTCCATTGCTCATAGTGACCGACACAGCAAAGAATCCACCAGTAGCTCCACGTTTACCTCCAAAATCAGGAAGTGGAACAATGGCGGAGACAACGCCTTCCTTGCCAAAAGATTCCGCATCACACGACCATTCATCATTTCCAAGGTAACAAGACTTCACTCCTCCAAAAGGAGACCTCACACCTATCCTGTTTGCAGTTGTTAAAAGAATCACATCATCATCCTTTGTTAGGAAGTCCACCGTCTGAATACTTTCACTACCTTCGTCTTTAAGTGCCAAAGAAGTAAGTAGTGTGGCGGTGGCATGGTCCCAAAGCGTAACATAAGGACCATATGATACAGAAAGGACTGTCCCATCAGATGAAAATGTAACCAGCTTCTGACTCAATGATGGACTATCTCCCTGCGACAATAGATTGGCATAACCAGATGGAGTTTTCACCTTGTATAGACACCTCCAGGTAGATGATGCTGCTCCCGCATCTGACACATTCGCATTTTTGACCCAGACACGAAATGCATCCTCTTCTTTGCTTAAGGTGCATGCCACATTTCCATTGGGGGCGATGGCAAGTGCACAGACTTCTCCCTCCCTTCCATGAGGAGCCGCCATGGAAGAAACGCATTCATAGCTCATGGGCACATCACCATTTCTACGTTTTCGTCTGTCTGGTTTGCCTCCCTTGGAAGTTTCCGCATAAGACCAAAACTTGATACTTGTGCACACATTCATAGGGGTGATACCTCCTTGAGGGCCTGAAAGGTCATATGCCGAACCAACGCTAGTGTTTTCTGTCCAAACTGTGTCTACGGTGACCATATCTTTGCCATCTTGCCCAACAGCCATATGTTTTACTGTCGGTGCTGGGACATGAGGATCGCTAAGGGGATCTCTTCTGCTTACGCGGTTGAAGGGCGCCACCTGAAGACAAATTCAACAAATTCCATTGGTCAATGCGAGAGAGGTTAGTTCAGTGATGAGTAATCCTTGACCACAGGTAGATGTTTGCCATGACTTACCTCGAGCGTACCAACCACAGAAGCTGATTTTGGATCATACCAATGAACCATCCCTGGTGCTCCCGGAAGATTAGTCAGCATGGGATAATCAGTAATAGGATCCTTGACCATAATGATGGGACCCTTGCTTGGACCACCATACTGCTTGCCATCTCCCTGATGCAATACCATCGAAGCCAAGCCCTGCTCGGCCCAATCACGGTCATAGTTCGACCCATTGTAGGATTGGATAGAATTATCAGCGCAAAACACAATGATCTTGCCACTGTACTCGCAAGACAGCATGTGGACAATGCCACCTTGACCGACACGGGCAATGAAATTCGATGGCTTGTGAAAGTTACGATCCAGCTGCCAAGTCACAACCACGCTCTCTTCTCCTCCTGATAGAAGATTCGTTGGATTTGCAAAGGTTGCATCATTCATGCTACCCTTCTGTCTGCCATAAGCCGACGAGAATGCAAGGGCACGGACAGGATGAGCATGCCAATGTACTGTCCTTCGAATCGTCACCTTCTCTGGATGCTCCAAGCCACCTGCATCCATGCTCTTTCTGCCCAGTGCGGTGAGGTAGTTGGCCACATTCTCAAACACATTGTCCAGAACCTCAATGTGACCATTTGCGCGACCTAGTGCCAAATCTTTGGTTCCCGGTGAGATTGCCATGGACGAAAACGCGGATTGCTCCTTTGAGTAGTAATGGGATGATTTCATGGATTTCGCAAAATGCACCAATGCATTGGGTGCATCAACAGTATCGACTTCGTGTGATTCTATGGAGTCACGATATATGGCAATACCATGGGATGCAGACATAACCACGAACACATCACCATCAGATATCACATTGGCTTTTCCACTGTCCAACATGTAGTCCATTCGGTCATTGGCGTTTGATTTCAAAGATGGGCGGTAGGCAGCCATGAGTCCGAAGATGCAATCGTCCTTCTTCAAGCAAACGTGATTGTTCTGTGATACCTCCTCTTCGAACTGTTTGCTGAAGACCGTCTTTACAGCTACTAGTGGCTTCACGCATAGAGGAATGTTCTTCTTCGTCTTGCCCTCTTTTGATGGTACAAAAAGTGGAATTTGACAACGCACCAACCAAGTTGAATCTTTCTTCGAACCCGCCTCTTTTCCGTTGGCTAGACCATAAAGAATTGCGCCATTTGATGATAGACGTTTGGAATTATCTTCATCTGCCGATGCACTAGTCAAATGAATCAGATCCAAATTCTTCGTTGTTTCGCACGTCAACTCAAATGATCGACGTGGACTTGGCCCATTTGCAGAATCCGATGCACCGGATAGGGCAGCAAGCGACCACTCATGGACCATCCCATTTTGGCATCCAGCGAGAATAATCCATTCTCCGCCCTCACCATCGGCCACACTGTCTGTTGAGTCATCGTCATCGTCATCGTCATCTTCCTCTTCTTCGTCATCTTCTTTCTGATCACGATGAATAGGAAGCCATGCCAAAGCAACTGCACGAATGTCAACATTCTTCACAACAGGGATGAGATCGCATACCCTTTTCCCGTGATGTGCACTCCTTACGACTATCCTCTGTGTATTGGGCACCAATAAGTATTGGTTGTTATCATCGCTTCCACCTGATTCTGATTCAATGGGTGGAGTAAGAATTGGCACGAGCGAGGTTGTTGCTCGGGGTAGGATTTCATCGACTTGCGATGAGTTTGGTGAGACGAAGTGATTCAGATGCGGTAGCATGGGGCCATCGACGTGATGGGCTTCGAGCTTGGTCTCGGGCGCCATTGTGTTGACGGCTGGGCTTTGGATTAAGAGCTGAAGTTGATAGTGGTTCTCTAGGGCGGCAGATCCTCCTTCTTTCACAGAAGAGGCGATGGTTTCGTATGATCAAGGTAATAACGTACTGGTATGATTATTACACGCAATGTTGAGCTGCGAATTTGGGGTTGCTATTGCTAGATATCGCTATTGCTATTGCTATTGCTCTACATACTGCCGTTCATATCGTCATTTTGATTTTGCTGGGGCGGGGGAAAAAGAAAAGGCGATGATGAATGGTGGCAAGATTTTTTGATGTTCCCGCCAAACCCATGCTGGATCTGTAGAGATGTTGTGCTGGACAGACGCGACGCATGGTGCGCCCTATGCGCCTGCCCCCCGCTCGCCAGCCCGCCCCGGCAATCACTTCTTTGGGCCCACCTGCCGCCTGGCTAGCTTAGCTGTGTGCTGGCTCATTTTGGTCAGGCAGACCACCTACCTATGATACCAACCACAAGACAACATCCAACCGTGCTGTATCCATCCAATTTTATCACATGATGACTCTAGAGTAAAATCCTTTTTGGCAGCTCTTGTGTGCATCAAAATAGCTCGGACCTGTACCACAAATCAACATCAACACCGTCATGAGCGCATGCAAATGCAAGCTTTTTATCTGTGGATACTTTACTTCTCATTGGATATTGACGTATTCCTATGCATGCCATAATTCCTCTCACATTCTCTAGTAGCTCTTGTAATATTCTCCAGAATGGAAAATAAAAAATAGAGAGAAAATATTTAGAAGCATGGCGAACGAGTACTAACTGGCTATTATCATTCAGTATCACAACAATTTGTATTTGTATGTAAAGTGAGCAGTGATTTCTATCAATCTCAGTTAGTATCCCCAAAGTAAGCTGGTAGACATGACATATAAGCCATGAGCTGTGACTTACAGATCCTAGGCCACTGGAATTCTGTGGGCAGCAAATGATATTGTGTGGGCGCGACATAATGGTACTATGACAGTACCACTACTAACACTGTGATGCTATCTTTAGTGGGGTGGGCGGCAACTTAAGATGGAAGGAAATGCCCAAACAACCTCACTCCCACTTCAGCTAGAGTGAGTTCTTTTTGGCTAAGGCAGAGGGGCAGAAACTTGAGCTAGCTCAAGAAAATCAGGTTGTGGCTGATCTGCGTTCATCGCCCACGTCTTCTTCCCTTTATTCTTGTTGGTTGGTCCAGTGGGTATATATTGATGGACACTGGTGGGTTCCCCCTCTATTTGCTGCCTGGTGGCCGGTGCAGGTATTTTCATTAGGCTTGCGGACGGTCGGTGGAAATGATCTTTGTAGGGGATTGGTGATAACGCTCCTCTTGTATTATGTTTGGGCGTGGGCATGGGCTTGGGCGTGGGCGTGGGTGTGGGTGCGGGTGTGGGGTGGGCATGGGCGTGGGTGTGGGTGTTGTCGTTGAAGTTGACATGTGTGTGGGCGTGGGCGTGGGCGTGGGCGTGGGCGTGGGCGTGGGCGTGGGCGTGGGCGTGGGCATGGGCATGGGCATGGGTGTGGGTGTGGGTGTGGGTGTGGGGGGATATGATTGAGATGTATGGCCAAGCCGTGGTGGTGCAATTGAAGCATTGTCATGCATGGTCTATCATAGTTGTGTTGTCTATGAATATGTAAGTAGTGCAGATGATGATGATGGGTGTCATCTTCAGGTCTTACCACTAGTTTTACATGCAGACCCTCATTGAACCTGATGGTGTTTGGTGGAACATGTGGTAAGGCTATGTCTACATCTGAAGATGTGGGCACTCAATGTACCCATACCCATAGAACCCGTAGTCGTAGGGGAGCGTGCCTTGTTGTGCCAATAATCTGTCTGTCAGTTTCTCTAGGCATTAAACATTACAATGACCATCCAGCTCTTGGTCTTGGTACTGAGCCGCTTGGATTTTTGATGGATTCTTGAAGGAATGAATCGCCTGGCTTTCTAGTACCTTCTGCTGAAATGTAATCTACTGTAATTGTGAAGAGGTGTCTTTGGTCGGCCTCCCATTTGACTGAGATGGTGTCTGATGACAATGTAGGCTAGCACATCAAAGGCAAATGGATCAGACCAAATGTCAGTGAAAGAACCATCACTGTGGTAGAGACCTTTACAATACTGTTGGTGTGGTTGGAGGAATGTGTTGAGTACATATGTGTAGTGTGTGTGCATAGAATAGCACTGGATAAGTGTATACACTGTGGGGTGGTGGTGTTTGGATGTGCGTTGTCTGGTATAAGCAGGGAGATTGATGTGTCACTCCATGTGTCTCCAAGGCGATAAAGTGCTAGGATGATAATTCCAGGCCGAATCGGATCATTCCACGGAATTCCTGCTCCTCCGGATTGATCTCTGTCGCCGGAGCACAGCGATTTGTCCATCGGAATCAGCCCGGAACGCATACATACTAGACCCATACATAGAATGCACGTAGGAACTCTCAGTTTGGCCGATCAGTGAAGATCGGAATAACATGTGTGTCAGTTCCCACGCACAATAGCATGTATAGACTTAACACTTACCCCCTGTATTGCCCTTTGTTGACCTGGTTGTGCGTAGGAGCTCCTTTTGTTAAAGTGTTTGAGCAAAAAATAATTGACAGATAGACAAGCCTGTGGGTGTGGGATAGCAATATTGCTTGATCTTAAGGCCTTGTGGTTGGAGGTACAAGACCATACAGATGTTGGCATACTTAAGGGTACTGGCGTCCGCTGGTGTGTATACCGACTGTGCAGGTTCATTGTTTAAGCTCTTGAAAGCATGCTTTATACATGCTTTATGCACGCTTAATGCGTGCTTGAGCTCAATGCTTTTGAACATTATGCAACGTCATTTTGCCGGAATGGCTGGAATTCTGC
Organism: Detonula confervacea; assembly: GCA_036939415.1. Taxonomy (NCBI): domain Eukaryota; phylum Bacillariophyta; class Thalassiosirophyceae; order Thalassiosirales; family Thalassiosiraceae; genus Detonula; species Detonula confervacea. Next base: position 9,267 of record JALLAS010000796.1, read on the forward strand.
CACAAAATGTTTTTGTGCACCTGTGGCGTACCTACAATTCCTGCCAATTCTGACAAAATAATTCAGAATCAGCCCCCAGGACTGGAATTAGAGCATTCTGGGGACCCCACCGGGCAGAACCCTTCTTCGGAATTAACATCCTCGATAAAGTGTTGGTAAGTGATAATAGTCATACTCACAAGGATGGTAAGCTTGTACTGATGCAAGGACACACCTGACTGAATGGTGGTACATTGAGGGTACTGTGGGGGGCTGATTTCTTGGTTGCTGGTAGGTCAATGGAGCCTGAATGGGCAAGCTATCTGAAGAGAGAGTGGCCTGGAGACCTTTTGAATGACACAGGCCTGTCTCCTGTTTGTGATGTTTACGTTTAGTTATTGGAGTCCAATCAATCCAGCGAGTCAACTTGTCTGTCTTGCTCACCTGTGAGATATTAACTTATTCATCCCATAACTCATGTTGTGCAATTAGTTGATATGATATTAGCATTTTGGTACTGATATACCAAGAGCTGAGGCTTTTGATTTGCCCAGTGATATGTAGTCTATTATGATGAGGTGGCGTGTTTTCAATATTGGGTTTGCATTCTGGCTTAGATGGCTGAGATTGCATGTAGCATACAACAAATTTCAGTCTTTCTAGACTCTTATCCCATTATAGTAGAGACAGGGAAGGTGGAATAGTGGCTGTATATAATGTAGTGGGTCATCATCATCAAAGGTGCCATACACTTAGAGTCAGTTTACAGTTGATGGAAAAGTCCATGACTGTGCAACTAATTGACAAGCTGGCCTTGTCACATTGGCAATACCTACCTGGTTCATACGTTGAACGCTGAATTAAGTCACTGGGTCCTCAACCCGATATCCGTGGATGCAGGAAATGTACTTACTTTTAGGTGCAAACCCCAATCTTCTGAAGATCATGGATTGAAACCCCACAAACAATGTGCTCCCAGCGGGTTCTACAACGTCGATGACATCAATTGCATCCAAAAGAAATCAGGTCTGTTGAATATGAGGGAGCCAATATCGGTAAAATATCTCTCGCCTTCGGATATGGCTGCATCACATGCATTTGGAGGTGCCTGCAGACGACGCAAAACGGTTTCGTCCAGGGGTCCCTCGTAGAGGTTGGTCCTCCGGCGCATAAATTACTCAAAGGCAAGCAACATTATGCAATTATGTGCACCGCACCTGTCTTCTCCGTCTCGAATCAAAGGTTGCAATGAGACCATCCAAAGCGACACTCTTCTCACTCAAGCCAGTTTCTCTGCATAATACATTTAATCTTCTCGGCTACCTACAATATTGTACGATGAAGCTAAGTTTTTTTCTTGTGAGAGACAGAATGAAAGCAAGTGATACAATACAATGAAGCGGATCAACATGACATGCTTCAATCTCACATCCAATGCACCATCAATCATTGATACTATCACATCATCATGACGGCAATGCCAACAGTCAATATGGATAAAATGCCAAGTTGTCTATTGACACATGTCTCCTCTTCTTCTCTTCTCATGATCAATGCACAAACCATGTCAACAATGATCGATCTGTGTAGGCGATGACAGAGCTGCCAACCCTTTCCCTTGAGATATTTTTTTGTTTCTGCTATTGCACCCTGTCCATTATTTGCTCTACTGAACAATCATCAATGAAAGTACGATCAACCGTAAGCTCGTGGAGCAGTGGAAATATGAGAACGACGGTATGGAATGACCAAATATAAGAGGGCACAAATCATATGTCTAAATCTATCTTGGTGCTAATTTAAGATGCAATATTAGACCCTCAAACAATGCAGAATATGAAAACAGAAATGAGGTGACAGTGCAATCATTGAGCACATCGTACAATTATAGTCAGTGTGGCTGTCATCACCAAATATATAGCAAAGAATGCACGTGGCATCTAACATCTAATCCTAAATATAGTATTATTGCATGCTAATTGATTGGTAGTGTCAATGCATGTTACTTACAGTGTCAATATGTTTTACTTTATACATGATATGCAGCTGTGTAGCTTTGACATTGAGTGAGATTGCAAACCCCAT
>JALLAS010000797.1:0-14352 GCA_036939415.1 Detonula confervacea
CGTAGGCTATCGTACGATTTTGAATCGGTATCCTACGTAGGAACTGGTACATTATATCGCGATCTGAGAGCTTCTTATTTTCTAACGTGGACTTACCCTGAATCCTGTTAACATGTTAATGGAGTATGTGAGACAGGAAGGCGGGTGTTGTTTTGTCAAGCATATGAGATGCTGGAGAGGGGAGCAGTCCATGGACCCTGGATCTTTAAATAGCACGCTTTTATCGTAGCTAATATATCGCGTGTCTTGCAATGCCACAACACACATCACCGACGAGATGCAACGAGACGCAACAAAAAATGACACGTTTTGAAAAGGATCCAACCTAGGTCAAGCTTGGAAGATAAAGCCTTTGGTCTAGTGGTATACTCACTTGATTGACGGTCAGCATCCCGCTGTATATGTCCTGGCTTGCGCATCGATCTTGGATCGATGTTCAATGCTTGGTGGAAACGGTGTTGAACCTGGCTTGAAATCTCGTGTTGTTGTCACGATCGTGGAGGAAAGCAAAACGTGTGAGTTGTGCGTGTCTTGTCGTACGTGTTACCTACCTACTATCTATGATAGCCTGGCTACGTGTCACGCACCAGTGAGGATTATTAGACCCTTTTTTTCGTAATATTTTAATGATTGTCCAAAGGGAGTACAATAGAGTACTAGTTCTTACTCCTGGATGGATTGAACAAAACCAATGAAAGCTATCCACACATGATCCAAACCAGTCCACACACCCATGGCGTCCTCCTTGCAATATTTCTTGTCCATGTTGTGTATGGAGATGGAGAGTCCTTCTAGTATACAATCAATGACAATATTGCTCACAACATATCTCTGGCCTTATGACTTGGATTTTTCCACGGTATTACCTACTACGCGTTCCTGGTGTCTTCTGGCCTAACCACATACAAACAAAAAATGATGTCGAACCAAGGAACTTACCATCCAAGCAGATGAACGACATGCCTTGCTCTTTGAGCAATCTCAGCTTGGGCCTAAACAAGAAGGTTTTTGATGTACAAGGAGAGATAAAGGGCAAGCATGACGATAACAAGCGTGATTATTATCACATACTGTGCATTGGCGAGGAGAATGAAGAGTCATATCCAAACATCAGGAAGCATCTCAACGACCTATGTACTTCTCCTCCTCCTCTCACACATATACCATCATTCCAGCGCAGTTATAAAGGCAACATCTGGCGCATAATTACCAATACAATCATCAGTGACCATGGTGTAGACGACAATCTTCCTAATAGGGATAGGGGGTATCATTTGGACTTGGACGATGATTCAGATTAGGAATCAGATGATGAGGGAGATACAGATGATACCACCTAGACTCCCACCAATAACAATGCCTCTACACCAACATCCTCTCCTCGGAAGACGATAAAATTATCAGCACCAGCGATATCTCTACTCATTTATCGACGTCATCACAGTTCCATTTAGTTGAGAAGAACATTGGTGCATCTGCTGAGGGCATCAAATCCGATCCAGCATTCACAGGTGACATGATTCCCTTGTGCACTCAGGCAAATACTCAAACACAGGAGATCAATGATGATTATATAGCATTGAACAATAAATATATGCAACATGGCAAATATGCTTACTTTGGTAAAGTATCTGTAGCTGAAGCTGATGTAGCTTTTCATAAATACAACAACTGGTTGAACGGGGCTCTCCAGAGAAACATCAGGGCCAAAAGTACCAAAAGAGCTGCAAAACGAATGCGAAAAATACAACTAGAGGCATTGGAAGAAGCTATGAAAGAAATGGGAATATCAGTTCCAGACAAAATGAGTGCAGTTCAGACAGCTGCCATGTTCAAGGCTGATAATGTGACAGCTAGAGAGCAGCGTTCAATGATACTCAGATATCTCCACCATTCTGGAAAAGATTGCCTCGAGCCCAAATACAAGGTACAGATGCTGTGCGATGGACATACATAAGTCATAGCAGATTCAATTGGATATGCATGTGAAGATGGTGAATAGACAGAGACAATGGATTTTGCATACAAGCATGTTGCCAATGAAGCAGTTGCTCAGTAGACTTGGCACATGCAAGCTCTCACAACTTCTACTGGCATGATCAAGAGTATAGATGTTATTACAGACGGGGATCACGGTATTGGTGCATTCATTGCTGACTCAAGGATTGTTTTTACTTTGAATGATACTTTAATCATTGAGGATGAGACGGATGCCGATTCTCAAGTGGATAATGAACCCATTTGCTTGGAAATCTTGGTTGCTGAGATTATCTGCCGCAAGGATAATTTAGAACGGCTGACTGAGACAATCAAAGAAGATCTAACCGAGGGTCTCAAGACGCTTGCCGAGAATGATATTGCAATGTCTCTCAATGCTGACAAGCAGATTGTTTGTGCTTTTGATAAAGCTGAGCAGGAGGATACTGCGGCAAAGTCAGCCAAATCTCTGGAGATGTGTGGATAGAGTTCTCATTTTCGGCATCAAGTAAAGATACAGCTTGTTACTACTATCCCTCACCGTCCAACTCTTGGACAAATGATTGTAGAGTTCTTGGTATGATTTGCGAAGCCATCCTAGACAATAGAGCTGGAGCAAGGTGGAGAGTCATTAGACCTACACCAATGATAATTTTGTCTCACTGTCCTAGCGAAGAAAATGACATTAGGGAGGCCCATTGCGTTGGTTGCCCTCGCGCCCGCTTTCTTGAACACATATGTTGGTGCTTGGTCGGCAGATTTGGAGGGCTTGAATAGGCAAGGAATGGTTGATCTTTCACTCTGCTCTTGACAGCTGTCATCAGATAGATTGATTGTTAATTGACTGAGCGCCTAATGACCGGATAAACAATCAAATATTTTAAGATGACTGTGATAGGCAGTTTCCAACTTTACGATTCTCTAGATCTTGGTATGATTGTGTAGAATGTCAATCGGGCATATAGAGATAGTAGTAAGCTTTAACACATTGTTCTGCGCAAACGAGGAAGACGAACAAATAAAGAAGGTCATGCTGAGAAGAAAGACTGAGAAGAGATGCTGAAACAAGACACCTGTTCCTTCTCTGGAACATTGCGGATATTAAATTATATTAAATAGGGTTTAGCATACGTCATGGATTGACTCTGAACCTCTCCGAATGGAGTGACTCACTGGGACAGCCAAATCAGGCATATCGTTTTGCTCACAGCAAGAAGAGAAGAGCGTATATTGGTGCCATGTTAGCATACCGCATTGTCTAAATGAACCTTATCTAAGCAATGGATTGTCCATAATTCCATTCTTATCTGCTTCCATACATAGAATTAATTCTAAAACAGGTGTTTGCGCTCACTGCAACCAAAGGATAGAACGCAGCGCTTTCAGGATTTGGTTTCGTCATCGTAAATGAAATGACTAACGATCCAGTTGACCTACTTCATAAAATTGTGTTGTATTTAGAAGGGTGTGTCCAACATAATAGAAAATGACACAAACAAGACTTCAGTTGTTTGGATCCAGAAGGTCTGCAGAGAAGTGCCCACTACTAACCATTAGTATTTCGTAACCAACTGAAACCAATCTTTGCCATTTACAATGACCAGCTTTCCAAGGATGAGGACACATCTTCTTCATTTACAGCAGCTATTCCTCCGCCAACAATTGCACCAGCAGCACCTGCATCCTTCAATGCTTGCACATAAGCCACAGTGCCACCATCCTCTGACTCCACAATACCCACCCGCCCCTCAACCAAAATAGGAACATCATCCCCATTCTTCTCCCGGAAGGATGCTAGTGCATCACTTTTAAGTAGCTGCAACGCCTGCTCACCACTGTCGTCAAAGTCAAACGTCTCCAAATCTCTATTTGAAACAACCAACGCTTTTATGCTCCCTGCTCCCAATTTGGTCAACAAGTCTATCTGAACTTCCGATGTGACACTTGCAATCACCTGGAGTTGGACAGTGCTAGCAATTTTTGTGAGGTACACCAAATCCTTGCCTTCCAATGCACCCACCACCAATGTAACAGCATCAGCACCCGCCATATAAAGTTTGTACAATTGGTAGGGGTAGAGCAAAAGATCAGAAGCTAGAACGGGAGGCGCCACGGCTCCATCTCCAGATTCAAGAGATTCTGCCACAGCAGCAGCACTGGATGCATCACGAGCTTTTGTAATATCTTCCATGGTACCGCCAAATAGTACTCCGTCACTGTTGACTGAGAGGGCAGGGGCGCCTGCGGCCGTTAATTGTTTGACAATCTTGGTCAAGTCATAGCGCTTGCGCAAGCTACCTGATACTGGCTCTGTTCTTTTGCATTCCTACGGCATGTAATGGATAATATGAACAAGCAAAAGCATATAAAATTCACAAGTTGTCAGTGAACATGCGATGATGAACAAACATGTCTTCACACTTTAGGGGTGAGTCAACCAGGCCAAGCCAATCGTGCCTAGTTTGGATCTGAGCAGTATCCCAACTGATGCTGAAAAGACTGTCCAGACACAACTAGCATAAAGGTAGTGCTACCTGGGTCTTACTCAGGCAATATTTCTGCCACGACATCCCACATAAAAAACATCTTCCCAGCCTGTTCCACACCTGCCAATGAACTTACCGGAATGATCACAAAGCTGCCATCCTTTGCTGCCTCTTTCACCATTCCAATCCAATCCCTAGGCTTGGGTTTCGTTGGGTCCAGCATGGCCGTCTTCGTTTGGCTCAGGAGCAATGCCAACGAAATCCTTTCCCTCAGTCTATCGACCTGGGTTTCCTTTTCCCACATGTACCCTTCTAATGCAGAAGTGGGCTTGGCCGTCTTTTCCGCAACCGACCATTCCACGGTGGAGACTGACATGGCTCGCCCGCTGTGAATTTCGCGCCGGCGTACTACGAGCTCGCCGTTTTCAGCGCGCGGAGCTGCTGTGGTATCCTCTGAACCAAATGTCTTTGCAATGACAGTACGCTTTTCATCTTCCCCTGAAAGACCGTTTTCGGCACTCTCCTCTTCCGCCTTCAAGGCAGCAGCCTCGGCAGCGTCCGCCTTCGCCTTTTGAGGTGAGTAGAATGGCCGCTTCGTCTTGCTCCTGAACACGACATACTGCGAGGAACTTCCATGCAGCATGTTGTTGTTGGAACCATCACCAGCATTTCCCGCAACCGTACCGTCCAGCTGACCCAAGACTCCATTTGTGAAGAAACCAGAAATGCTCGGGACGTTGGGCAAGAAATCTGATACCACACCACTCTCGTAGCCTTCTTTGCCTGCAAATAATTTGGCACCACGGTCCAAAGTTGGCAAAACGAGACAGCCCGTGGGAGGGCTCATGTCCTTGCCACCCAATAATGTCCCTTCCAACTCTTTCTTTTTGTAGCCTGTCCACAAAGCCTCAACTGAGCCAGTAATTGATGTGTGTTTTATATGGTCGTGGTCAGAAATGTGCGATGCAAAAGGTATTAGTTACAAAAGAAAAAGCGTTGCGAAATGTGGTCATTTCTAGGCCAGCTTCAACCATGTTGCGTGCGCAGCTCATTTAAAAGGTTGTGTAAGTCATAGAATAGTGTGACACGCAGAATAGCCACAGCCACAGCTTTATGACAAATAGGGCCAATCTTATTGAACCAGAAGATGGTCATGAGTGGCTGTCAACAGAAACGATCTAACTGATGGCTGCATTCCCATTGAGCTGCATCAAGGATAATGATGGATGGGTGTGGTATACTACCAGATATGCAGTCAATGATCCATTTTTCCTGCACAAATGATGTGTTGAGAGGTTCTTTGAAACAATGGCTAGCTCTACCAACATCAAGTTGTTGAATCAACGCATCTCATAAAATCCAAGTCTCGTCATAATTTCACAGTAGCCCAGCCTAAATAATGATTGCAACCACGGTATATCCCACCCATGAGGAATCCTTGGGTCCATCAACCATATTGTGATCAGCATATGTCTGCAGCTCAGCCGGCAACATGCAAGCACCATACTCAACAAAAAACAATATTTTTACAAAAGATGAACTCACCCTCCTTCTTGGCAAACTCTCCATCGCGTACGAAATAACGACACCTCGCCCCGACTTGGATATTCACGCTTCCCAATGCAAACGTCACGCTTCCATCCTTCATACCTGAAATATACGCAAAAAAAGAAACCAGTTCATATAGTTAGTTGAGTTGTCAGGTGTACGAGCTCTTTTCATATGCATTTCACGATATATATACAATATACAACGCACAATAGACTCACCGGCACTGGCAACCTGCCTCACCGTAAACCGATGCCCCTCCCCCTTGGCCAACCTTGCCAACTCGTTCGGAGTCCGTCCCAACATGCTCCCGCCACCCCTCTCCAATCCGATCAACAACGCCTTCCTCATGAACGTCTGATCATCGTCCGACAATCTCTTCATGACAAAGTTCGCCTCGGCCAACGGAGGCTTGGGAATCCGAGCCTTGGCGTAGTCCGCCAACAACTTGGCGCGCTTGGCCTCCTTCTCGTCCTCCAGCACCTCCGCGTCGAAATCCTCGTCCTCGCCCTCCTCCGCGTCGAAATCCTCCGCCTCCGCATCCTCCACGGTGGCCGCCTCGTCCAGGACGATGGCGCCGATGGTGGACCGCGCCGCGTCGTCCTCCCGCTCGGTATTGCCGGAGGACTTCCCCGCGGCGACCACGCGATACACGCCCCCGACGGGCTTGGCCCCCTGGGCGATCATGGTGTCCACCCTCAGATCGCCGCGCATGGCGACGCCGACGCAGCCGTCGCCGTGGGTGGCGCCTTCCGCGGGCATTCTGTCGGCCGAGTACGCGAAGATGCGCGCCCGCGCGAGGCTCGAAACGGTGGAGGCGATGCCGCCGAAGGTCTGGCCGGTCGGAAAGGCGAATTGCAGGCCGGAGAGGAAGTCGTCGAGGTTGTTTTGGAAGGCGGGGGAGGGGATTACCATGAAGTGGGGCTCGTCCTCGTCCTCCTCATTCTCCTCCTCGCTCTCATTCTCCTTGCCTTCGTCGCTCTCCTCCTCCTCAGCACCGCTCTCCTTCTTCTTGCCAAAGCCGGCCAAACCGACGCAACGCTTCCACTCCTCCCTGGCATTCGAACCGCGCGTAAACTCCCCGTCGAACTCCGGAACGTCGTACTTGCTCAAGTGAAACGTTTGCAATTCCACGTCGGGCAATAACGCCAGCGTGACGGAGACGGCGAAGGTGGCTTCCGCCTCGACGGGCCGGCACTCTCTCATTTTTCGAGCGGCGGAGGCGTCGTCGTCGGGATTGTTGTTGTTATTGTTATTGTCGTTGGAGGAGGGTGCGGGGCAGGCGCGGGAGCCGATGACTCCGCCGGAGGTGCCGCCGACGAGGTGCTTGACGCCTCCGTAGCCGTACAAGCCGCTGGAGGCTTCCACGACCTTTACCAGCATGGGGACTATTTTGGAAGGCTCCTCGTACAGACTGGATGCTTGGACGATGGCTAGATCCACCTCGTATTGAAGGTTGGTGGCGGGCGGAAGCGAAGCCAGTGCGGCGGTGGTGGCTTCTTCGATGGCCGTGGCGAGGGTGGGGTTGGTGGAGTACCCCGTGGCGAAGGCTTGGGGGCGATCGTCGGTGGATGTTGTGGCCATGTTGTGCAGAGAGGTTGTTCGACCGTTCCGTGCACCGTGTTGTGCATTCGATTGCTCGAGTTGATTGTTTAGCAACCTTCCGACCGACGAAGGCGTGCGATCGACGCCAGCGCTGGCAGAGCGCGGATGGAATGCCGATGGGCCATGGCTGCTACGGAATGCCGATGCTGCTACTCCGAAGGCGTGGAGGAGGACGAGGCCTGATTCCAAGACCCTCATGCTTCTTTTCACTTTTAACTTATATGCTTTTGCGACTGACCGCAAGATGTGCAAACGATACCGCGCGCTTCCGTCGATGCTGCGCTCTTGGCCTTGTTGTTAACCTCTTTGCTCTACTACTAAACGATTGCGCGCTGAGCTACTAGTCCTAGTCCTACTCCTTACGGGCGCGCGTGCTGTCTTGTGGCCGCCATGGTCATGCATGGTGTTAGATGGTGTTCGTCGGCATTATTGAATAATATCCCAATATATTAATAGTACAATATTTATCTAATTGTAAATATTTGACAAACTGAGTAGATCATAAAAAATACTGGGATATTTACGATCGTTGAACGGTTGATCGAAGAAGAGCTCAATGGGAAAACACGTCACTCCCTAATGCAGAGGACTCCCAGCTACAGGAAGCAAGATGACTGGCGTATGTGAGCTTTTGGTATCGTACGTAGGAATCAGATAATGCAATTTCCGTATTAAAGACAACCTACTGCTAACCCGCGTCCGCCACCAAGATGTCTGCCAAGCAGGCATTTGAATGATATTGTTGGTCTTGGGACTTGGGCATCGACAATTGGCAAGAGCATGGTTTGAAGATGACGGAAGATAAAAGATAAACACTTCTCATGCACAATAGCATTTTGAGTTCTTGCACCAATAGGTGGAACGATTTGTGCAAGTCCTGGTTGGCTTACTGCAGTGCGTTCCAAATCAGGACTCAAGAATTTTTCGAATCAAACTTGAATCACAAGTTTGGATTGTGAAGACTTTTGGTTTGAAGATGGTTTGAATACTTAGCAAAACTGTACATTCTTATTCAATAGCATACATAAATTATACATATCCTACAGAGATCAATGCTTCTTCGCCTTCTTGGCAGATTTGCTATCCGATTTGCCAGACTTGGCATCCGCCGACTTGGATTTGGAATGCTTTCCACTTTTCGATGACGTAGGGAAAGCGCTGGGGGCATCCGACGGAACAGACGATGGAACGAATGACGGATAGGCCGAAATGGATGGTACAAGCGAGGAGGTTGGAGAAACGGATTCAGATGGTACATTCGATGGAGATACCGATTCGGATGGAACATTTGACGTGGTAGGATCTATCGTTGGAGTCAATGTTACGGTGGGATGAACTGAAACGGTAGGAGAAGCGGTAGGAGAATCTGTAGGGTGCGGCGTAGCGTACCATGAACGCTTGCTCGATTTGGATGAAGAATCCCAATAATCTGGAGGCAACGCCTTGCCAGATTTAGTCTTGCTCGATTTGTGCGATTTGTGTGTTTTGGTCGATTTTGGCAATGGCATCGAGTCTCTCTTTGCCATCTTTCCAGATTTGGATCCTGTCGGCGATACAGTGGGAGGATGGGTGATGGGAGGTGGACATAGATCGCCCGTCTTTGCGCATACAGTTTCTTTTATCCAATCTAAACCTGCGCTTACCCGTGCGAAGACTGATGGCGAGTTCTCCTCAAGGCAGCCTTGGTACAATTGGAGATGGGAATCAATAATATGAGCAACATGGATTGCTTTCTGCAACTTTCTGGATAGGTAAAGTTGTGTGTTGATCACAAGTAGGATATTGTATGAACTCACCCTCTCCTCCAAAACTAGTAATGCCTACTTGTACAGGACCAGACAGCGTAGATTTGACAATTGGACCACCTTCATATCCCACGCGAATAAAAAAACGAAAAGAAATGCGTCAAGGGTATAGTAGGTGTCTTCAAATAAAAGTCAGATATATGTGACAAACTAGGTAACGTACCAGAATCTCCTACACAAGGTGCAGACGTTCCACTGCCATAGGCGCACATCATATTTGATGTAATTTGGCCTGGCGCCCATGTGTAAGGAAGCGTCATGCATTCATCATTTGGAACGTAAGAAACAAATGTTGTTTGTGGAATGTTAGGATATTCGTAAGGAGGATTGTCCGTATCTTTGTATCCGATGGCTCCCCATCCAAAAGTTTCCAAAACATCTTCAGAAACAGGAACTGTATGCTCATCATTTAATTCCACGGGTACAATATCTCTCATTGGATAAGGCAATAGTATCACTGCAAAATCATTATCCGTCAGCTCTTTTGAATAATCTGGGTGTTTCACGACATTAACGTTTTCGATCGGGCTCAAAAACATACGGAGTACAGCCGTGTTATCAGTCAGATTGTGCCTGTTAAAGTCAACCCAGTCCAGGGGGGCAAAAGTTCCGTTGTCGTCAAAACAATGAGCAGAAGTCAGAACAGCATTTGGTGATATGAGGGTTCCACCACAGTTGTGTCCACTGAGTGCATTTCCAATTGAGACTAGATAGGGACGGCTGTGAGGCCCAAGGTCTATACCACCAATGATGTACTCCGGCCCATCATCTGGTCTCTGCAACAAAATGGAATCATGTAGTGAGTAGAGATTGCGTAGTCAGAGGTAGTCAGGCATTTGAACATGATATGCAAGATGGAACCACGGTCAAACAAGCAGAAGAACAAAAGGACCCGACTCACCAACGCACGAATTTCTGCTCGCTCGTCGAATTGAGGCACGTCTCTTCGTAGGTATCTACGAGCAGTTGAAACATTTGCGTTAGCCAATGGCACCACTATCAGGATCACAGCGCAGTAGCATCCAACAGCGGCGAGGAGTCCTCGAGCTGCAGGAGTCCACATCATGTTGATTCGTTTTGATAGTATTCTGTTATGAAATTGTGACCTGCGGGTTGTTTCGCGTTTTGGGTCTGGTGACATTCACTTCTCTCGGCATCTTCTTGTTTTGGCTGAACGGAAACAAGTCCTCCTACCTCTCCACTGCAAGCTCGCCGCTGAACGCGAACGGAGAGTGGCGGCATGTGGCGGGGGGCACAGTGGTGGCGGGGCGGGGAGTCAATCGTGGGTCGATCCCTTGCTGCAACAGATCCCGTATGGTTGGTACATATCGTACGTACGTATTAAGAGCGCGGTATTTTATTTTTTTCGTAGCTCGCACAAAAGCCGAGTCGCCGACTGGTCGGGGACTGGTCGGGGACTGGTCGGGGACTGGTCGCCGACTGCCGACTGAGTCGCCAACTGAGTCGGCAATAATGACAACTGAGTCCACCCGCTGGCCCCTCGCACCACCACTCTCTGCGACTACCATATTATCGTATCGTACCTATCACCGTCCAACGGCCACCAACCGACCGACCGACCGACCGACCGGCCCTCTCTCACTCGTGGCTCCATCACTCCTCTGCGGCGGTTTCGCTCTGTCCTCTGTCCCTCTTCATGATAACATTATGAGGTGGCTCTTTTCGTCGTCCTCCGACGATGATGCCGCCGGCAGCACGGCCGGATCTACCGAAGATGCGCCAATGACAACGAGGAAGGCGGATGAAGAGTCCACGATTGACGCGCTGCCTCATACTCACAAATCACATTCGGCCGTCGTGCACCACAATGACAATGGCCATGATTATAATAATTCATCGTCATCGGCACCGACAGTTAGCATGAATGGCGGTGGTCGAATAATTGATAATGGCAATGCCGCCGATGATTAGTGCACCGCAGATCCAATTTCAATGGATTCGCCGATGAACGATGACCGCGCTGATACAAAAATACAATCATACACGCACCGAAACAGGAAATGGTACTAGCGGCGGCGCAGGCAAAAAACGAAAGGGACTAATCTACTTCCGAAACATACCCCCCTCCGACCGATCCGTAATCCAAACGATCCACGAACAATGGTTCCCGGTCAATTACAAATCCAACTTCTTCGATTCTTTGTGTAGCGAACGCCCATTGGTATTGGGGGGCATGTCTTCCCCGTTGTATTGCTCGGTGGCGTGCTTCAAGGAGCTGAGCGATGAAGAGTTCGAGGAACGGAAGAGGAGAAAAAGGGAGAGGGAATTGAGGTATGGGTATTCTTGGAGTAGTTTTTGGTCGAGTGTTGATGATCGGTTGGATGATGATTATGAGGAATCGGACGATGAGGAGGATGATGATAATTGTATACCCTGGGATATGGATGATTCGGTAGAGGATGACACATCTACAACAACAATTTCAACTGATGAAAGAGAACGCTATCATGAAGCATCAACAAACACATCTGACACATCCACCAGCAATAATGGAACAAAAGACCATGACAACAACATTGAAAGCGGAGATTCGGTATTTTCAATACATCATCGTACCGAAAGAGAAAAGATGAAACGATTCTATTCCAACGGCTTTCGATTTGATGCAACTGCAGATAATAATTGCAATGGATCACAACATCACAAAAATAATGGAAATGTCAGCAGCAATGGTGGCAACTGCAGTGTTCATGAAAGCAGTCATCGAAAGAATAATACGCCAAACAACAGCAATGCCAACCTAGACAATACCAAAGACAACAAAAGTACCAAAGGACCATACTACAACGCAATCGGAGAGCGCATAGTAGGCTGTATCGTCGGATCCTTCCTTCCCTCCACCCTCCCCTCCTCCAGACATCGCACCTCCCTCTCCGAAATAATAAAGCGCAACGAAACTGTCCAGCTGTTGGTGCCCGACGCCGACCGGTATTCCAAAAGAATTTACATCATGACTTTGGGTACCACGCGCAAGGTTCGACGGTGCAGATTAGGGAGCGTATTGGTTGATCGGGTCGTGAATAGCATTGAGGAGATCAAGGATTATGGTGCGCTTTATTTGCATGTTATTAAGTTTAATGAGGGGGCTATACAATTGTACATTGTACGAACGGTTGGGTTTTATGAGGGTGAAGAAGATCAAAGGTAAGAGAATGATGACAATGTGATGTTGTGCATTTATATTAGCATTGTATTTTTTGTGGGGAAATGATTCTTTGCGGAGAATTTTGTATTGGATATCTCTCTGACATCTTGCACCTGTTGTTAAATTCTGTTATTGATCTTGTTTTTGTCAGATTATTATACCATCAACTCTGTCAATTACGATTGCTACCTTTACGCCCGGTATTTTCACGGTCAGTACAAAATTCTCGATATGTAAGATTGTGCCATTCAAATTGTCTCTATTTTCTAATACCATGCACAATTTTGTTCCTATTTAGGAAATCGAGGCCACAAAACAGCATTGGTTGTCCTGTATGATCTGGCCTCTTCCATCATTCGAAAGTTGGGCAATGTCTTGATTCCTACATGAATTGATACAACGTTGGAATAGAGAAAATATAAATTATGCAAACAAAACGTAGCGTGAAGGCTGTGAAACTATCTCTCTCTTGCATATTGTCAATGATTTCCTAAAAAATCATGACACAACCATTCCTTTGCTCTACTCAGTGAACACCAACATGGAGCTGTCTGAAAGTTTGTGAAATTCTCTGCTAAACAGCAGTTTCCCGAACATTCTGGTGAACACTGTGATGGAGCATCTGAAGCTAAACAATCAGAAACTGTGGTCATCCATGCAATGATGTGCCGATACTATGCCGAATCCGCCGGGGCTTGTACTGTCCTGTGCCACCATATTGCTTTGTGCAAGTAAAACAGGTTCTTTACGAGAATTAGCAGCTTGAAGGATACGCTATTTTTGAAGATTAAGATACCATTTTATTTGGTGAATTTGAAGAAACATTGTGCTTACTAGATTTTACAAATCAGGTTTTGTTATGGTAAGGATTGCAGAAAACAATGTTTTCATTGTCTTCATCGTGCACATGTTGCAAGTTGTTCAAACACGAGCAACGAATCTCTGACTAGATACAATACAAAACGTTCACAGTCTCAATACTAAAATCCTCACTTAAACATTCATGCTGCTGCTGCTGCTAATACGATGGTGGCATTTTGGACCCGTCGTTGCTGTAAAAAATGAGACAGAAATTTAAGAGCCTTTCTCCAATACACATCTCCAACCGTAGCTCTCAGGCGCAACCTTATGACGTTTGCAAGGCATTTGAATCCTGGGCGGCCTAATTTGTTCTTTATCCAGCATTCCTTGATTTTGGCCTTGGCTTTGGCGTGCATTTCGGTATCACGTTGTTGCAAATGTCTTTTTTTGGTTTTTGGTAAAGGAGTTGTTTAACGGAAACAGAAAGAGTGATTCGTTATTGTCCGCAGGTTTCAGTTGGGATAATGCAGGCAATAAATATCATAAATATGCATAAAATAATCCTATGGCAACAAAGACGAAGAGGCCGGGAGTATTGTACTTACTTCATCAATACCCTAACGAGCATCAAATCATGTTCCTTCTCCTTCTTCTCCACCTCTGCAGTAAGATCCAGATTCAACTGCTGCATAATAGGGTTCTCGCCATCATCATCATCATTACCATCATCCGATTCATCGTCGGGCACTAACATTGCCATGGCGGCATCTTGCTCCATGTTTCGCACTTCTTTTTATGCTGTAGAAGTAGGAAATTGTGCGCTTCTGAAGCGCCTTGCTCAGTCACCTTTGATCTGAACATGAGAGCTAGCCAGGCTAAGTGCTTTTGAAAGTCAATAGTCAAAAGTCGATTGTTGATTATCACGTTTTTCAAAATATCCATCTTTCGACTTCCGAACAAGTTG